>JAGFPH010004223.1:43127-62383 GCA_018207615.1 Philaenus spumarius
GCCTCAAACTAAAAGCTACTTCAAGAAAGTAATCATTAAATGAACCAGCAACTGATTTAGGTTCTCTTATTAGGCAATTTTCCTTTTTATCAAACACCTCAAGAGGCATATTATGTTTATTCTTCTCTCCTATCAAACTGTCAATTATCTCCCACTGCCTTTTACTATTACCCTTGCTATATTCAAATTTGGCCATGTATAATAATTTTCTTTGGTTTTTCTTAAGTCGTATTGTAGCTTATTTCTAAATTGCACGTAGTAATTACTTAGTTTTAAATTATTTTTGTTGTGTTGCAACTTTTTAAAAAGTTCCCTCCTTTTTTTATTCTTACACAGAGATTATTTGAAATCCAAGGCTTTATCTTGTTAACTTTATTTTGAGAAGAGTAGTTACTTTTAGACATTTCAAGAGAATGATTTAATATTTGAATAAATTTGTCAAACGCTAATGATACTGAATTTTGAGAATACACCACTGCCCAGTCTGTACCAACCAGTATATTGTTCATTAAAGTATAATCAATTCTTTCAAAGGGAGGCAGGACTTGACTCTTAAAGTTCATATTCATACTACTATACATACATATATAGCTATCATACTATGATCAGTTACTCCCAAATGAAGTACTTCAGATTCACAAATAATTCTATTGACACTATCTTTGTTACAAACTTTAACAAATAAATGATCTATACAAGTAGAGCTACTCAACCTGGTGACTTCATTTATTAGTGAATCTAAACCATAGCTAGCCATAATAGCCTTATACTGATCCACATTAGGATTATCATCCAATAAGTTCAAGTTTATATCTCCTGTTACAATTAGATTATGTTTGGGAAGTTCAGATAAAACAATATATAATTCACTCAAAAACAAATCAATTCTAACCTGATTTAATCTATATAAAACAAAATACTGTAAAAGGCCTGCCAAGAATGGAAGAAGTAATCTGTAGACAATCCATAGAAGAGAGATAAGATAAGTCCTTATGTACACATGAATATTTCTCTTTGCAATAGATTATTACTCCACCTGATCTATATGAGTCATTACACTGAGCAAACATATTATAACCCTCCAACTTATAATTGTTTACCTCGCCACTGTTTATCCAAGTTTCTGTTAGAACAAGAAAGTCTGGTTTCATATCAAAACCCTCCAATTCCAAAACAAACATGTCAAAATTAGATCTTAGACTTCTAATATTTTGATTTACTAGATAAACACAATCTTCTTTACCCAATGAATTTCCGAAATATAAACTAGAATTCATTTGACTGACCAAGTCTGTACAATTTTACCCCAATATACAGAAATAATGAAAAATATCAAAATCAAATCTACCTCATAATGAAAATAAAAATTACAGATTAATTGTATTGTGTAATATGCAAGAAATTGGACTTCTACACAGTTCAAATTATATGATAATACTTTAACATTTTTTATATTACCACTCAAAGGAACATTAACTTTAACGAACGAAATCAAACTTAGTAGTTTTTCAACACTTACAGTTTAAGCAGATCATCTTTACAAGTTATAAATTTTTCACATGATCCTTATCTTGCTTCCTCATAAAAATCTTGCCTCCACGAATCCACAGGTATTTGTATTTTTTCTCTTTCTTGATATCTCTTGCTGTGTTAAAGATTCTTCTTCTTGCTGCAGAGAGACTCTCATTAATGTATATAGGCAGATCAGATCCCAGTCCAAGATGTCTAGTTGAAAAATCTCTTTTGACACGCTTCTTCTGTATACTCAGCATCGATTCGTCTGACCATCTTTAATATAATAGTAGGTGGTCGGTCGGCAGGTTCTCTCATTCCTAATCGGTGGCAAGCATCCACCATATCAGTACTAATTGGATACCCCAATGCATCGCCCACACTCTTTACAATTTGTATCACATCTTCTCCTTGTTCCTCGGGTATTCCGTGGATTTCTTTCTTAGAAAGTTACACTTTCTAATTTTTACAATGCATTTATTTCCATCTGATTTTTTTAAAAATACCATAAACGAAACAATTACAACTTTGTTAATTAAATAATTTATTTCAATTGAAAGCTAATAATAAAATTAATGTCTGTAACAACAATTTAATATCGAAATTACAATTCTTAAATTTTGAGGTTAGGCAATTCAAGATTTTCAAGTTTTAGTTATTCAAGGCCAAAAAACAGGTTTCATTATTAATTTCCCTCATTATTTCAGTTAGGCCTACTTATTAATGTGATTCTTGTCCTAGGTTGTACCTTCACCAAGACTAAAAGAAAGAAAAAATAACAATGACAATTTAATTTGAAAACTATGAACAAACGTAGGGCTAACACGGACGAAATTATAGGTTTGGGCCAAAAACAGGTCTTAAAATTGCGTACCGGTAATACTAATATTTATTGCATTTATCTTTTCTATTGATAAAAAGGATTAGCCTATGTTATGAACTTTTTAAAATGTTGTAAATAAAAGACTTTTGGCATGTACTTACTTCTGAAATATGCGCTGAAGCGATTCCGTAGATTGGCGGGAGTAGCCTATTCTGCTGTCATTTCCTTATTAATATGGTGCAATATCTCATACCTCAACACAAATCGCTTTAAAATACCTATTACGTTTATGTAAAAGTAAAAACTAACAAATATCTGTTAAATAATCGGTACCGTCGCTTTTACTCTAAGTGAACGTGAATGAATCTATTGTAAACAGATACGAATTTAGGAAAAACATGGCTGCCAACATCTTGACCAATAGGAAACAAGACCTCTTGGCCACACTGTCTCTATCTAGTCACTGTTTACATATATTAATATATATGATATAATTAATTAGCCTGTGATTTTTCACGGGGCTTACTATTCATACAATAATTTCAAGTTGATCCAGCAATAGTAGAGTATTATTGTGCCATTGTGCCTAATTTTACTAGGCTAAGAAATATCGTCAACACAATTAATAATAAAATTAAGTTGTTTACTCTTTATGGTAATTTCCTATCCTGTTGGCAACACTGGAAACAGCTGACAAGTTACTGCTTGTCGGACTTGTCGTTCTTGTCTTATACAAAATTGCGGGAAATCCTGCAAAGGCTGCAAAGCCAAAAGTTGAGAAATGTGATGTGATTAGTGTAGTTTTTGTTTTACTGCATTTTAGATTCGAGGATATTAATTGTGTGGTGTTTTAATTAATCTTCACACATTTTTAATTTCCGTGAAGTAGGTACCAACTCCTTTGGTCTTTTAGTTCACGTTATAACATAACCTATCCTACACAATGCCAGAGGTAAACGTTAATGGCATTCAAGTAAACTTTCCTTTTGAGCCATATAAAGTACAATATGATTACATGGAAAAGGTTCTAGAGTGTTTGAAAAAGGTGTGTTATAGTTTCTTTAATTAATTAAATCTCACATAAATTATTATCAATAAGTCCTAACCTAATTAGGCCTAAGTTAGGCTTAGGCCTAGATGCTATGCCATGCTTGAAATATTAAAACATGTGAACTTTCAAAAGAAATTGTTAAAATTTCTTACATACTAATAACTTTTTTCACATTTATGTTTGTTTTGAAAGCTAACCTGACGTAGTTTTCACAGAAACCTATGTTTCCAAACCATAAATTCTTCCACATTTTAGGCTTCCTAGCATGGCTGAAAGATCAATGTATATTTTGTTATGTTAACCATGCAGGCTTAAGCAGTATTGGTCAAAATTATAGAAAACTCAAGTAATTTCTATGTATATTTTAAACAAAAAGTTATTTTATCAACATTAAACTAATAAGTTATTCAGTGGTTACTGAATAAAATAAGACAACCTAACCTTCAATGGCAACCTACTACAGTAGAACTCCAATTATACGGATCGCCAACTATCCGGATCAGATTAAGAAAAATACAAAAATTTAAATCGATTTGCGGAATCGATTTACGTAAGGTAGCAAAACAGCTGACTCTGCCTGGTATGTTAAAAAAATCATGTATTTTACAGTGATTTAGTATTGTTTGTAAATATTATGTAATCAAACATTGTCATTGATATTGTTTTTTTATATAAATACCGTAAATGTTCTCTATTGTGTTTTGTTTGCGGTTTTCTCTTAAAAACGGCCTTTTTTCGAGAAAAATCCAATTATCCGGATTTTTTATTATCCGGATCGGGTCCGGTCCCAATTAATCCGGATAATTGGAGTTCTACTGTAATAATAAAATTGACAAATAAACAAATAGTTACCTGTCACAATATGTTTACAGTTTCTAAAAAGAAGGTTGTCGATTGCTTTGATCTTGAAAGGGTGCTGTATCTGTATTATTGCCAAGTACAAAGTAAACACAGTTAACTTATGCTATAGATATGTGTAGAATGTAAAATATGTCGTGGCAGATCGTTAGATTTTTAAATTGCAAAATATACAGTATTTGGTTTTGATGCTGAGTATAGATTATTAGTAGATCTAATTTCTATTCAAAGTGAGTAGGCCTACCTACATTTTTAAAAGTAAGCACAAATAAAATATAGGGTTATAAGGAACAGTAGGCCTAAGTATATTTTTTTTTGTACAATTTTAGACTTCTTAACCTTTATTGATCAATGTGTTATGTGACAGTATTTAAAAGTAAATATTTTTTAAATAGCAGATGAAATATTTTGTTCAAATTGTTTGATTATAGCGTGAAAACGGAGTTTTAGAAAGTCCAACTGGTACTGGGAAAACTTTGAGTTTACTCTGTTCAACACTGGCATGGCTTCTAGTCAGAAAAGCACAATTGCAGGCCAGTGCTCAAGGTCTTATGACGTTTGAAACGCCGGAAGGGGATTACGTTACTGCTCTTAGAGGAAATTTAGAAAAGACCGCTGGCAAAGAAAACCCATCTACATGGGGTAAATAGCCCTTTTTGTTTTACTAAAAACCTCTTGAGAATATAAATATAACATTATCATTTTAAACAGTACCTGGAGACCGAGCTAAAGCTCGATTATAAGCAGGGCTATGATTTCAATAATAAATATTGGATTATTGAGTTTTGAGGTTAGGCCTATAACACTAAACAACTAAATAAAGGGTATATACAACATTAGGCTTACCTGTAATAAAAATACAGTTTAAAGGATTAACCACAATCTCAACGCTAAGGCCTATAACATTAAACAACTAAATGAAGGGTATGTTTATTATGTATTCGTTGCCATGGTAACTATAAATAGAAGATACAACATTTTAGGCTTACCTCTAATAAAATATACAGTTTAAAAGAAAGCAGATGATTATTGTAATGGCATTGAAAACATTTGCATCAGCTGTGCTTTGTATTGTTTAAAATGGACAAATTTCACTTTTTAATTTAATAAAAAGACGTAGAAAACGAATTTTCCCAGACTGGTGACCATTTCCAATCGATTTCTCGTGGCCAAAAGCCTAATATAAAATCAAAAAATCAAAAATCCTTAGACGGAGATTCCAGATCCATTTAGCAGACAAACAATTATCTCTCGCTTTAGAAGATAAGATAGTTGCCAAATCATTGTGTGAAAATATTCAACCTATTAGCGCCGGAATTAATTTTTTTTTTAAATTTTGTTGTTTTTGTATGTAATTAGATTAAAGATGTTATAAAACACTAAATAATGCAAAATTGAAAAATTTTGATTTTTGAGAATTTAACCATTGCCATATGGCAACGCTAGGCGTTTGTAGTTCCTAATTTTATATTACCCTAAAAAAATAATAGAAAATTTGTTGAATCGTCCTAAACTTTGTGAAAAGCTGAAATAATGGGTTGTTTAATGAATTATAAATAGGGTGAGGTGGGGTAAGTGCACTACGTAAAATCAATAGTGCAGCTTCAACCAAGTCTGAACACATAATTTTTAATGGTAAAAACTTAATATTTTTACCATGCAATTTCAAGGATGTTTTTTATTTACCCTGAAATTTTCATAAAAATACAACAAATCTTTCATTATGAAAAAAAATTTCAAATTGTTCTCTACCGAGTGTATGCACTTGCCCCATATAGTGGGGCAAGTGCATTTTCTGCCTCTATCTCATATAATAGTTGTAGTAGGAATATAGGGGGGTTAGAGCATATAGAAATGTTTGAGAACTTTCAAACACTTTTTACAGAACTGAATTATCTCTTATAGTTTTTTAGATACAAACTTTTGTATGTGGCGAGAAAACTCGATCGTTAAAATGCTTAGAAATATTATTTTGATTCTACTTACCACAATAGGTTAAATCCAACTCCAGGTGGTGTTAATGTATGTTTTTGATAAAGACTCTTCTCCTTATATATTATTTTCATTTTTAACACTTAAAAAACTTTTCTTCCTTTTAAAAATTTGTGAAAAAACATTAGCTTGTTGCTATGAAACTACTTATATTTAATATTTACACTATGTGCACCGTCTTATCCATGTTATTTTTCTATTGGATGTTGTATGAGGAGAATTGTATGTTAAAAACAACTTCTCCTCTGCGCCCCAGTGAAGGTTCTGGTAAAAGTTTCACGATATCTTCATCTGTAACCTCACTGATGTCCTCATTTTCAGGGAATTGGAAGATGCTTATCTTCTTATTGGGCATTTTTCTCACAAATCTTACTATTGGGTTGTTGTCAGTGTTTATGGATTGAATTATCCCTACAAAATGTTTCACTGTTTTTTTTGTGGCAAACTTGACTAGAACCCAGTCATTAACCTTCCTCATACTTCCTGGGTCTACTATAGTTTCAGTTTCTTTGGCAAATTGTTCTTCCATATATATTTGAGACAACACATCTTCGCCATCGCTTGACTCGTCAGAATGAAACTCACTGGCCGAGCTTTCTGAAGTAGTAATATGATCTTCCTCAATTTTCTTTTTTTTTCCTTTAGGAAAATTTGTTCCTTTTTTTCCTCTTTTATTTTCCTTGGTCATTTTTGATTTGTCTATTTTTTTCTTTTTATTCTTTTCTTCTTCCTCTTTTTCCTTAAGTCTTTGGACAACATCTTCATGAGTTATTACTTCAGCTCCTTGGGCTATTCTTGTTTTCTTTGCTTTTTGTACTGGTGTACTAGCGATTGTTTGTAAGAATAGCTCTTCAAAACTAGTAGGCCTAATCTGTTTATAGGTACTTCCTTCATCTTCATTTTCACAGCTTATGTTTAGGTTTGCTGAGCTACTTGATGTCCCTGGTTGAGGTTGATCATCAGTTTGGAAAAAACCACTGATGACTTGAGGATCGGGATCTTCCGGATCATCAGGATCTTCAATGAATTGAGGGGTAATATTTGATGTTGCTGATTGAGACACAGTTGATTTTGATTGCTGATCTTCCCATCTTTTTAATGCTGACGGATCAAATTTTGATTTTGGTATAATATCTGCATCTAAAGGATGGATCCCTCCTTTTTTAAAACCATTGGAAATAGTTTCTGGTTTCAATTCTTTCCACACTTTTCCCAGTAAAGTAGAAAACACCTTCTTGGGTACCTTTGCTGCTTTATTTTGCCTTTGCCATTTTACCAGCTCTTCATCCCAAGCAGTCTTAAAAGATTTAATTACTGCTAGATCAAGCGGTTGAAGAAGGTGGCTTGTGTGCGGAGGTAACTTAATGATCGTTATCTGCTCTTTTATTGCCTTTTCAATTAAATTTAGGTTGATGTGGGTGCTGTGACCATCATAAATTATTACTACTGGCCTTTCTGATCCAATACTTTTCAGTAAGCATCTTTCAAAGTAGTTTTTAAACACATCTGTCTCCATCCATCCATTTTTTGTTGCTGCGTAGGTAGTCCCAGGATATGCATGTGCTGAGGTCCATTCATCCCATACGTTTTTACCCCTGAAAACTATTAGTGGGGGTAATTTAGCTCCTGCTGCACTACAGCCTAGTAGTACTGTTGTATTTTCTCTCCCTGGAGCACTTGTTGTCCTCGTGGCTGAAACTCCTATCTCCCCCACAATCTTTGATTTTGATGGGTCTAAACAAAAACTGGTCTCGTCTAAGTTCCATATCTGTCCTGGAGGCACTTTTAGTTCTTCTAAGGTGTTTTTCAAAATTTTAAAATATTCATAAATGATAAAAGGATCACAGGCTTTTCTACGAGCAATTTCAACATTTTCCGGTTTCTTAATAGAAAGTCGGTGACGCTTTCTAAAACCTATGAACCAGTCTTTGCCAGGGGTATTGCTTTTAAAGTTATTTTTAATATTATTTTCTTCAACATACTGTCCAACAAGTCTTAAAACTTCTTTTCTTGTCAGTCCAAATCCGTGTTTCTCTAAGCATTTTATACCTGTTACTAACATCTTCTCTTCTTCTAAGGGGATTGTTGTACCCCTTCCGTAAGATTCTGATTTTTTTCCTCTTCTGCCTCTTACATGGTCTGCTATGGTAGGAACAGGTATTTTATATATTTGACTAGCTCTTCTCAGTCCACATTTCCCACTTTTAACATCGTCTACAGCTTTCGCTAAGTCCTCTTTTGAATAAACTAAACCTCTAACTGTCTTTCTTTTATAATTGCGCACCATTTTAAAACAATGTTATAATTACTGCAGTTACACTGTCACTACTTTTAAGCAAGCAAAACACTATATCAAGCACCTAGAAAACAAAGAAAACCAAAGTTATCAGATTATAATTAACAAACATGCATCAACATGATTTTAGGCATGCAATTTACATGGTGGGGCAAGTGCATATTTGGCGTATGCACTTGCCCCGTACCAACAGAAACAGGGGGCAAGTGCACAACGCCCCTTATTAAAAAATAAATAGTAGATATAAAAAAAATAAAAATATGACTGAAAAGTACACTTATAAATGTATAGAAACAGCCAATAAAAATTAAATAATATCAATTTAATTTTTTTAAATAAATGTTTAAAAAAAACTTTGCGAGCTCTCGCTCCAAGCAAAATTGATGTTGTTGTAAAAAATATAATGTCACAAAGCGAAATCACCCCATGGAAGTATAATTTTATAACATACATAAAGTATGATATAAAAGGAAGTTTTTGGTGCAAATCCCATTGCCGTAGTGCAAATAATAAATGATTCAGAGCCAGCGTATGCTCTTACCCCATTTATGCTCTTACCCCACCTCACCCTAAACAACAATATATTATCAAACAATTAGTTTTTAATTTAAAATCAACCACAGACATATGACACTTTTACAAAAAATGTTACAGTGTTCAAATAAAAAATAATAATACTACAATAAATGAATGATCAGTGTAAAACTTTTCAAAATAATATTAAGAATTTGGATTCACAAAATTAGATAAGTACAAAACATGAAAGTCCCATGTAATCAGTGTTATTCTAATAACTAAAGAGTAGGCCTACCTATGAAATGAACTAAAACAATCCAAACGTAACCCAACATTACATATTCCTAACTATTGACTTAATCCAGTTCCTGCGCATCTCTTTTTGTTTTTCTCTTCGGTGTTTTGAACGAAGTGATCAAATCACAAACAAGGAATCCGATAGATGACAATGGTAGATGATGAAAACGAAGCAGATAGTCTCCCAACTCCTTTTGGCAGTACCTGGTATTTTTTTAAATAAACATTGGTCAGTTTACTTCAGAAGTCTAATTGAGATATATTTTTGTGATGTTTTGTTACACAAAATCAGCTGTTACACACTCCTACATCAAAAACCCACTTAAGCAGGGGCTAATTTCATTTTTTCCCACGAACTCCAATTCTGTATGTACTCAAATTGTGGTCCATCTGATCCGTCCCTCCCATGTATGAATTAAGTTAGACATTACTTTTACATAAACCGTACGTATAATAGGCCATCTTTCTTTTCTAATGTTTTTTCAAAGTATCTTCTCTCTGTCCTTGAAAATTAATTTTTGTCTATCATCGGACAGTTTGCCGGAATACGGTTAGGACTTATGGTTCCGACGGCAGAGTAACCGCGAAATTTAAAAAAAGAAAATAATGCGGCAAACGAAAATAAATTGTCCATAAATATAGCATAGTGTACTCTCTTATCCTCAGGCAATTCATCTATAGCAACAATAATGGACTTGCTGCTTTGCCAAAAGATGCCTCATAAAAGGTGTTCGTCTTCGTTTCCGGAATTCTCATTTGTGTCAATGTTTAGGTCAGGTGGTTTGAGAAAAATCTCACCTTCTAAATCACTATTCAAAACTATGTCAATTGCCTCCGACAGTGATAGTCCATGTCTGTAAAAAACAAAAAGACAGTTTTTTTTTATAATCATTTCATACGAACGCCTAACAGTAGACTTAACAGACTTCTAGATCATACAAATTAAGCATAATAATTTTAGAAATGATGCAGAATGTCAATATTATTATTTAAAAAAATATGGCAAAAAATATAAAGCACAATAATTTAAATATGTAAACATTTAATACTTACTTAAATTGTATATCCATCGATTTTTACTTCCGTTGATATGTATAAACTCTAAGTTGAATAACTTCGCTACTGTTTACTATATCGAACTGAAACTACCTCTGGTGGAATATGCTTAAGTTTACATACAAAACACGTCCATGCCCACTCAAATACAATCGGATGTAGGCTGGAGGTTTAGTTTGACGTTACAAGCGTTGCCATTTGGCAATGCACGGCGCTAATGGGTTGACAAAAGACAAACACAATGGTATTTTTACTATTTCCATGTTCTAGTTATCAATAAAACAAACAAAAACCATTATGCCCCTGAGATCTTTTAAACAATGCTTAGCCAAACTTTCTCATAATTGATTTTGAATTCTTGTAGGCTAACATCATCATGTTGTGCCCATAAGCTAATAAAGGATAGTGTGTGCAATATAACAACAAGTGTTTAATGTCTCCAGCCACATTTCATTTGAACGTACAACAGTCATAACAGTAGCATATTGAAATACCAACCTAAAAACTATTGTTATTTATTAAGATTGAAACACAATTTGTTAGCTATAGATTGTTTTATTTTATAGGTAACATGATGTGTTCTCCAAAGATAATCTATGCATCACGAACACATTCTCAACTAACTCAAGTCATGGCGGAGTTAAAACGATCAAGTTATTCACATGTTAAAGTAGCAGTCCTTGGTTCGAGAGATCAGCTGTGCGTTCATCCTGAAGTTATGAAAGAGTCTTCCAGCAGCGCTAAGGTACACGACTATTGATTGTAAATTTTCTGTTTCTTAACCCTTTGACGGCCACAATCCGATATATCGGCTTACAAAAATAGTTCTGAAAACGGCTGCGAGCAGAAATATCGGCTCAACAAATACAATTCCAAAACGGCCGCGAGCCGCTGTGATAGCTTGTTATTCTTTTAGTGATTTCGCACTTATTGTTTACTATTTTAACTAAAATTTGCTTGTAGTGAGAGGGAAACAAATTGTTTGATACCAGTGATCAAATCGAGATTAAGTTTTTTTTTATTATCCTCTAAATTTGTTTATTTATGAAATCAAATAGGTCTTGATTTGACAGTTGGGAGTTGTGGAACCAAACCCTACAGTCAGTTGTGAATTGTTTACGTCTATGTTTATATACCTGTAAATATTGAGTTGGTTTATGTGTGTTGTGTACTGTAAACTAAACAGCGATGTTTGATGATAAAAAAGATGGACTAAAACAAAACAGAGGTAGGTAAAGTGCCTTTCCAAAAATTTTGATTATTATATAAAGTTTATCTAACTTATACGAAAAATTACGCCCACAAACACCTTTTGTTTATATAGACCAGGCAAAATATTTATTAAAATATCTAGTGAAATTTTCAGCATTTGTACCTACAGAATACACTACTGTATTAGAAAATAACTATATAAACTCTATAATATTTTTTTAGTTATACTTATTTGATTCCAAAATACAAAAATAAAATAAAACCTATTAATCCCCAAAAATAATATATTTTATAGAAAAGGTTTATTTTTTAATTAGATGAATAATCACAATTCTACTAGTATTTTTAGATTAACTACACATTTTTGTATAACTTCATGACAAAACTACCTACCATTTTCATCCTGGCCTTTTTGGCATACAAGTGCTGTTTAATCACTGGCCATTTTAAGATCGAATGTTTTTTTTTTGTCTGACCTTAAAAGTGTTAATATCCAGTAAAATCTGGTGAATAGTTAAATAAATTATTTCTGTTTTTGATTTAGTAAATATTTTATTTTTTAACAAATTTATATTCTTCTAAAATAATCACAGACTAATAATATTTACAGAATGTATACAAAATTTATTTAGACTTAGGTGTAGTAATTGTTGCCAGTTTCTGTTTGATTCTAACTTTACATTTCAGGCCTGAGTTCCTTATTACTGTAAATTAAAAAATGAAAACCATATTTCAGTTGAACACACTATTCAATAATAGTATTAAACATAACTTACAATTTAGTTGTTTAGTTATTGTTTTTGTTCCTTGTTTTGTGGTTCGGGTTTTTATTTAAATCAGTGGAATAGTAAATAGTAGTTGAATAAAACTACTTTCAATCGAAGAAATTAAATACCGTAACGATAAGCCATTTCACCTTAAACATGACAGAGAAAAACGCTGTAAAAAGTGGAAATAAAGTTTAATGAAGAATAACAGATAAATTAAAAATTTTAAAAACCTTTGAACGGCTGAATAGATTTTCTTTAATCATAGCTAAGAACACTCTTGATCCAGTCACTTTTCAAACAATAAAAACTAAATCTAAATCAGTTCATCCGTTTGGGAGCTACGATGCCACAGACAGATACTCACGTTAAACTTATAACACTCCTTTGTTTGCGTTGGGGGTTAAAAACATTACTTCTTTTTTAGAAGCAGCCTTTCACCACAAGAAAGATTTCCCCAAACCTCATTTCCTCCTTTTTCTTATACATAAAATGTTGAAATTGTTTATTTATTAAGTCTAGTTCGACTGTTTGCAAAATGTGATATAGCTCAGTTGGTAGGTTGCTGTTTCAATAGGCTCCAATTTAGACTGTTTTAGGTTCGAACCAATGTTGAACTTTTCTGGATGTAATTCCACTCTGGGTCCTTCGTTAGATTTAAAAAATGTTTGTAGCTAAAAAAGCCAGGGGGCTTTATGACAAAAAACAGTTATATATCCCAAAAATGTCTTGAGTTAACTTAAAAAAGGAGTGTTAAGTATTCAATGTCTGATATATTCTTTGTAAAAACAATGAAAGTAATATTTAATCTGTTTTGAAAACAAATTATTGATTTAATTGGAAGTTATTAAATTATATGTTTTCTGCAGATTATGGGTTGCCAGGTACGTGTTTCATCTCGCAGCTGCCACTTCTACAACAATGTGGAAAATAAAAAATCAGATCCTGCATTTTCCGAAGGCATAATGGATATTGAAGATCTTGTTAAACTCAGTAAAAACATGCAATGCTGTCCTTATTACCTGTCAAGAGAGTTACAACAGACTGCTGACATCATATTTATGCCTTACAATTATCTACTAGATGTTAGAACCAGAAAGTCTTTAGATGTGCAGTTAATGGTAAATATATACAACGGAACACACAATTTCACTTATATTTATTATCATAGAGTCAGCTGAGAGCTATCCTAATGAATGAAACTGTTAAGAAGCCTAGGCTATCACTTGAGATGACTAATAACCCATCATTCCACCACTCACACGATTTAGGAAAAGAGCAATTAGAAATTAGAACAGAACACTTCTTTATGTTTGTATACAGAGTGTTTCGTGAGAGGTCGGCCCAACTTCAGGAGATGATAGAGGACTTAAAAAAAAGCGAAATTGTTCATTTGAACCTAGGTCCCGGAAAAGTTTAGTTTTCCACATATCCGCTAATTTATTTTTTTAAACAAAATAATTCATGTATGGAGAAATGTTTGACCGGTTGAGTTCAAACTTGGCATGAAGTTTAACCTAACAGTGATCTATTTTCAGATAAATAAGCGATTATATCCAATCGAGCGTTTCAAAATAGCAGCTGTTTGAAAATGTCAAACCTAAATTACACAAAAACCGTACATTTTAACAAAAAATGTCAAAACACCTTTTTGTAGCTCTTTTAATTCCCTGCCATCCTATACCAACCCATTAGACACAACAATATTGTAGGTACATATGCTGTTTTTATCTTCAGCTTAACTATTATCCTACATCCGATTGTTTTGTCAGTTTCACCATCCAATAGGGAATCAAAAGTGCTACAAAAAAGGTGGCTTGACATTTTTGTTGTTATTTAGGTTTTAAATTTTGAAAACACCGCCATTTTTAAACGCATGATTGGATATAATCGCTTATTTTTCTTCAAATATATCAATTTTAGGTAAAACTTCATGAAAACTTTAAACTCAATCGGTCTAACATTTTTCTAGATATGAATTATTTTGTACAAAACAACAAAATGGTGGATATCTGAAAAACAAAGCTTTTCCGGACCTTTTTTTAGGACCAATTTTGCTTTTTTTAGGCCCCTTACCATTCCTGAAGTTGTGCCAACATCTCGCATGTATACACCTATAACCTTAATGTATCATTGAATTTGTGTAACAACGTTGACATTAAAGTCTATAAGAAAAAAAAAATTTAAGTAGTTAGGCCGGCCACACATTGCAGCAGTCAAGGCGACGTAAGACAAATCACTCGACTTGCCTTGTCGCAAAGCGAACACACACAGCAGAAGGCGAGGCAAGTCAAGGCGCTAAAGTTTTGGCGCGGTTTCACAGTCCAGTACAGAGTGGTGGAAGTCACATGACTTCGCGCATGCGCGGAACGCTCTGACTAAATGACTTTCGACGAAACATAATTTTTGACTGCTTCGCTTTTTGACTAAAGGCGCCTTTCCGCCTCGCCTCGCCTTGTCTCGCATCGTCTCTTGCAGTGTATGGTGCTCCGTAAGCGCCTATGCTTTCTCTGTCGCTCAAGCCGCCTTTAGTCAAAATGCCTCGCCTCGACTGTTGCAGTGAGTGGCCAGCCTTAGTTTCAAAGCCAGTTATTTAAAATAGTTTAGTTGGTAATGAGTCCATGTTAAGTTAATTGCAGTAATTAAATTTACAGTGCTGTATTGTGTTAATCAAGATTTCTTGTGTTAAAGTTGACAAATTTACTTTGAATTAAACTAGTGTTTTTTTATTTGCAGAATAGCGTAATCATTCTTGATGAGGGTCACAATGTAGAGAAAATGTGTGAAGAGGCAGCATCAATGGAGATATCGAGCACAGATATTGCTGTGTGCATCTCGGAAGTCACTCACGTACGTACGAATTATAACATTATTTAGAAATACTTTCATCCCATTAACATTAGGGTTGAGTTAATACCGGTTTTGGCTGTTGCTTTGCTGATAATAGAATGATTGTTACTTTTAAAATCGAGGATCATGTTTATCATAATACAGCCTTTCATTAATATGTTAGTGAAATATTAGCGATCGAACAAATGATTGACTATAATTTAAAAATAAGTGATCCCATGAATATAAAACTTACCATTGAATAGATGTTTTGAGAACATCTCCATTCCTTTCCCGGACAGCAGTTATAGTGGGTGTTTCAAAATAAATATCGGGGTTTTAAAGTTTTGCAATACTTATTATATTTAACTTAAATTATAAATAATACATCAAATGAAAGAGCAACTCAAAACAGTTTTGTTGGTACACCTGTGTGCTTGCACATGCACTGTTTCCTCCGTCTTCCGTTAGAAAGCGCTGGTAGCAAAGATGGTGACTAGTGTACAGAAAGATTTTTGTGTTTTACAGTGCAACGTGCGTTCTGTACTATGTGCAAATGTAATTCTTCAAGTGATAATAACATCCTTAGATAATAACCGGCTGTCTTTGCAAAGGGAAGAGTACCAAGAGTAACTGAAGAACGAGTGAGAGAGTCTTTGAAGCATAGCTTTAAGAAATCAGTTCGGAAGGCTGGTTGTGAATACTAATAACATCTGTCGACTTTTAATTCGATGCTTACAACTACGTCCTTATCGTTTGCAATTTTATTACAAGCCCTGAAGCCTACAGTTTACGTGCCAACTTTGCATGACGATGAAGATTTTCTTGATCGTGTTGTCTTCAGTGATGAATCGACATTTCACCTAGAAGTGGACATGTAAACACTCAATGTGCGTATCTGGGGGTCGGCAAATCTCTGCGAGATGATGCAGTTGCCACGAGACTCAGCTAAATTGAATGTTTTTTGTGCCATATCCCGGCAGAAAGTTTATGCGTATTTCTTTTTTGCTGAAGCAACTGTGACTGGTGTGTCTTATCTTGATGTGCTACAACTGTTGCTCTTTCCTCAATTGGAAGAAGTTGAACCACAGAACTTTTATTTGGCGGCAAGATGGTGCGCCGCATCACTGGTATAACTCATTTCGCAATTGGTTAAACGGCTTTGTAGCCGTCCTCTGGATTGGCCGCAAGGGGTCGGATAACAAACCTTGTTTTGCATGGCCTCCTTGTTCAATAACGTATCAATTTAATTAAAAAAAATTTCTTGCAATGGTTAATGCATGTCGATTGGGGACAAAATGAAACATATAAATAGTAATGCCTGGACAAATAGTAGAAATAATATAATATACCAGAAAAGAGGACCAAACAAAAGGACTGTGAGCAGTAGATTTATAAAATTAGTTAATGTGTAGTTAGTATTTAAACCAGTCCAGTAAGGCAATTAATTATAATAATTTAAGGTGTCTCATAAACCCTCCAAAAAAGATATTCCATATTGATAAATATGAAGGAACAGGAATATTTTATTATGTTATCATGCAGCGACTGCCCAAAGAAATATTCAGTAAGATTCTTAAGAAAAAGATTCTAAGAACATATTCCATCCACCAAACAAACTGCATACTTAACAAAACCTGATTCCAAATTTTCCGAACACCTCATTCAATCCGACCATCGATATCACATATTTTATTTCTCAAGGCCATTTTTTTGTCGGTACGCCATAACTTCCTTAATACATCATCAAATTACATGAATGAGGCATCATTTTAAAGCTTTCCTTAACCGCTACACCGAAAAAATATACAAAATACAATTGTAAGAAAAAAAAAAAAAAGAAATAAAGAATCCGAAAGTAACAGTGGTGTAATATCAAGTAAATTGTAGGGATATTTTCCTAGCGTTAGCAACATTGATGATAACAATACTCAGCTGGAGAGCTGCCGTAATGCCACTACATTGCTATTTTTAATTAATTGTAAGCGTGGTTATAAACAGCATTGTGGATTCACCTATTACTTTAATTAAGTGAGATTTAAGTAAGTTAGAATGCGAATGCTTCGCACGGGTCAGCTAGTTCTTGTATAAATCACTCCCTCAAAATATTACACTATTGTAAAAAAGGCCGATTCATGTATTCACTTGAACAATTCCAAATACACAGGAATTATAAAATCAACAACAGTATATTGCTAAATGAAAAACACAACTTTCACTCTAATGTATTATTCGATGCGTTGTTAAAGATAAGCAACCCCTCTATCTATGTATCATTACCGACCATCGTCCGTAGTACGTTTCGGAATGTTGAGCTTAAGTGGTTGGTGATAATACAAATTTTAAATTGACTCTGTCTCAAACAATGTGTTGTGTTTATATACTAATTTATCAGTGCGTTTGTGTTTTAAACTACTGTGATTTAGTGTTTGTGTTTCAACAATTGACAAAGGATTATCCAGCTGCGAAACTTGAGAATGGCTGAATAGCCGAAACGGCCGTCGTACAACAGTAAAAGAAGTTAGAATATTGGAGATACAGTAAGTCACAATAATTATTTACTAAAATGTCTTTTGGTGAAAGTGAAAATAATACTCTCCGTAAGTGAATGTCAACTTTTTAGAAACGTGAGTGGTGACTGATTATAACATTGATGATGCAATTTAGGTTAAATAAAAAGTCATGTTTTTGATTACTTATACCTGATCAGTATTGTTATTTCTTATAACCTTATGTATATCACTTTGGTCCCACTAATTGGGACCGAACACTGTTCGGATTAGCGGGAATTCGGAAAAGGCGGATTTCATGAATAATATCAAAGTATTGACATGTTAATGGGTAAATAATGTGCGGGGACATCTGCTAATGGCAGCTCTATACAGCGTTGATCGGCTTGTGAACAGGTTCAGTGAAAGTCGGAAAGGAAATGCATTTCCTTCGATGACTCATAGCGCCGAGACATTACCTACCCCTCTCCCTCCTGCGTTTCAAACATATTTATGAATCACTGCACTGAGCACTAGTCTACATCTAGTCGTATCTAGTTCAGTGTTTACTCTAAGGGAGTTTGATAAACTGTGTGCGCTTATTACAAATTTATCGATGCAATCAGACCGACTTGGAGGAAAGCGAGGTGTAGGGGAATGCTCAAACTGAAATCATATCGCACACAGACGCGGCAAATGCTCTTGACCTCGCGCTACGCTACTTCAAACATCACGCTTCGTCAACACCAAATGATGTTATGTTCATGCGACGTTGGCGGAACATTGCATCCTCAAGTCGATTCAGTACTCTTTGACAGAAAAGAATCACTGACATTACTTCTTTAAAGTGTGTGTAACTTAGTAATGCTTTGTGTTTAGCAGTGATTACAAATTATTCTACAGAATTGTATAAATTTAGCCGACATGTACTGTAAGTAACCAGCTTTCATTTCTAGTTCGTTTCAGGCGTTTTCATCAAGATTAGGCTCTATGTATGTCTCTATTTAACTTTTGTATCTATTTATATAAACGCCAAATAACACTCACTGACTAATCACTACTTCTCAAAAACTACTCAACAGATTGGAATGAAATTTGGTATGTAGCTTCCTCTAGGGCCCTAAGTGCTAGCTAAGAAAGGTATTTAAAAAATTCAAAAATTTAGGAGGGGGTTTGGGGGTTCAAATTTACTAAAAATTCCACCAAATGGATTGGAATGAAATTTGGTATGTAGCTTCCTCTAGGGCCCTAGGTACTCGCTAAGAAAGGTTTTAAAAAAATTTAATTTTAGGAGAGAGTTTGGGGGGGGGGGTAAAAGTTACTAAAAATCCCTGCAAGAAATACATAGTGTAATATATTTATTAATATATTTTTTTGTTAATATACATTTAACTTTGTCTACCCGTGCAAAGCCGGATCAGGCAGCTAGTATAACAATAAATGTACGTTTTTTCACAAACGTCTTTTTAATTTCTCCTGTTTTTTAAGTTTAAAAAATCGGTATATTTTCTGAACTCTGTTCGGAATAATCGGATTTTCGGATTATTGGGACTCCACT
>JAGFPH010004223.1:62393-125293 GCA_018207615.1 Philaenus spumarius
TGTTATAATGACTGCAGTTTAAGTATTAAGTGCTGCAATTACTGCAGATTAAGCATTAAGTGTTACTATTTTCAGCTTTTTGTTTAATATTTTGTTCAGTCAAATTATTTAATGAGGGAGAGATCGTCTTTTTCAACCCTAGAACTGATGGGAGTCGTAAATTACGACTCACTTGAACGTTTGTGGAGTGATAGAGTTGTCATTTACAACGCATTAATCAGCTGTTAATTTACTCAGCCCCTGCTAACTATAACTCGATGAAAGTTATATTAATTGATTCTTTAGATTATCATTCTATTCATGGTAAAATAATCAATAGTTGGGTTATAATTAGTTTATATACGGGCCAAATAAAATCCAAATTCTGTACGCTGCCCTGCTCAGTAAATTAGTTTTTATGAAATAACTTTTTTTGTGCTATATATTACTGTACATATGTGAAGACTTATTTTTTCTGTAATGAAACCGTGGACATTTTTTACATTTTACCGTACTTTATCTAATTGTATACAAGGTACAGGAAGTGAAAGAGAAAAATATATGTTTGTGAAATAAATGACTCATTTACCAAGTGTGAAAATTTTATCTGTGGCACAATACCGTTAATCAACCGGCTGTAAATGTACAGTTTTGTAAACAAGAACACAGAATCGCTTCTGGTATGTAACTAACCTTTACACGATGCTCTCATGTCTAGTACTCTACACTCAATTCCTAATAAATAGTCCTGTTCTTTTCTTTTAGATAATTTAAGTTTACTAATCCCCGGACAAGACTCGATCCCTTATTAGTTTGGATTACAATTAAAAATGATGTAACAAGGGAACCATTATGTTTTCAAAATGAGTTTAGAACAAAAAATATGTGTTTTCGTCATTAAAATATAATAAACTTTACTAAATATCTGCAAATGTATTCATAAATAACCTAAGAAGTATGACAGGATTAACATCTTTGTTTTCAATTTGATAATTTGATGTTGCCTTATTGCAGAATGCGTTCGTTGCTGGAGCAAGGAGTTCACAGCATAATAATAACCAGCGGAACTTTATCACCCTTGCAAGCGACCATACAAGAACTCGGCATTCCTATAAATGTGCAACTAGAAAACCCCCATATAATAAAATCTAATCAGGTATTGTATACTCTTGTATTATAACTAAATATTCACACCACAGTTGCTTAGAACAATCTACATAGCAATGAAAACAGGAAGTTTCAAAGTTTTTTAACAAAGGTTATAAAAATGTTCAATGTGTCCCCCCCCCTTTGCTGGATGGCAACATCTAAGCAGTAGCCAAACTTGTCCCACACACAAAGAAGCATTTCTTTTGTTACTGAGTTCACCGTAGCAGACACGTTTCCGCAGGTCAGCCAGAGTTGATGAAAGAGGTGAGACAGCGGCCTTAACATAGCCCTACAAGGAAAAGTCAAATGAGACGAGAACATCATGGTGGCCAGAAGTGTGGAGAGTTGTAAGCGTAATATATATCCAAACACCATAATATATAGTTGGTTGAGGTATTCCTAGTTCTCTACTAGCTCTATTGGTTTACTTACGTGAACTACAAACAAAACTGTCTTCTATTTGCCTGACGTCATTCTCTGACACATGCGGTTGGCCCGGGCATTTTCCTTTGCACAGACACCCAGTTTGTTGAAATCGCTTAAACCAACGGGTCATGCTTTTCCTAGTTGGTAGTTCAATGCCGGATCGGAGACTAAATACCGGCTGCACTGTAACTGCCAATCCACTTCTTGCAAATTCAAGAACGAAGAAAACCTTATGCTGCATAGTAGTCACTCACAACTGATGGTGGCAGGAAATGACTGTCTGTTGGTGTGAGTACCTTAGCGTTCATTTATGCAACTATCACTGCCCTAGTGGCCGTTTACACAAGTATCACCGCCTAAGCGTTGCTAAACAAAGCTTTGGAACTTCTTATTTCCTTCTTTATCTAGACGGTTCATAAAAAATTAATATTTAGTAAATTGTCAGAGTTTTGTTTTTAAATCTTATTCCAATAAGTAAAATTAAGCCATTTTTAAAAAGCATAATGTAACTTTAAATGTTCATTTTAAATGTAACTTTAGAATTTTGCGTAGGATGAACCTTTTGATGTCTGATTTGCGGCAATGTGTTCTCCTTAGATAGTAAGGTGTGTTTAATTTGATGTACAATTCGACCTGTGCTTCTATTTAAGATTTTCCTCCGACTCCTTGCTGGGCGCCCTCCTAAGGTGATAAAAAAAATTGCTTAAAAGATTAGATTTTTTGGTAGAGAAATGATGTACCAAGTTTGTAACACTAACAGCCATGTCACAGAGAAAATATAAAATAAGAAATAAGTCAGCTGTTTCCTATAGTGTCTAAAAGCACAGAGGTTTGGTCTAAATAAATAAAATGACGCAATACATATATAATAGTAAACATTTATAATTCTTAAATGTATATAAATTTCTAAATGACGCAAAATAATTACAGTAGAATCATTTTTAATAAATAAATAAAAAATAAAAAGCAGACTATAAAAGTGGGTAAAATAAAAGCAGACTTAAAAGATATATTAATGTATGAACATGTAACGTGTAAGAACTGTGTAAAAGATCATTTAAATAATTACGGTTGAAGTGAATTGTTAATGAAGACAAGCGGTAATATAATAATAAACATTTTGATTAGGCAGAGACAGTCCGAAGGCAACTTGTAAAGAAGAAATAAATACATGTATAACAAGACACAACATCAGTGTATACATTGAGATACGGAAGGCCTAGCACAGAGTGGCGTACGTGCTATTTTGCATGTACAGTTCTGAGAGAAGTACGTTTAACAACGCAAGAGAGGAGAGGAGAAGAGAAGAGAAAGAGAGAAGTCAAGATGGCGTAGCCGGCTTTGTGCAAGCTAATTGCAGGTGGTGAAGAATTTGTAAGAAAAATGTAGTAATTCTAAAAAGATCACGACGAAAGTTGTATTAATGTCAAGTTGAGACGTTTAGGAGTTTGTGAAAGTGTAAGAAGTGAAATCTTCCGTATATTTCTTCTAAAAAATGGACTTGTTAAAAAGTTGCCATGTGGTTGGATTAACGCGTTGGTAAAATGCAAGTGAAGTGACTTTGACGAATAGAATCAGTGAAATCCTAGGTAAAAAGACAGTGCAACGAGTGAAACTGTAAGTAATAATGGCCATAGGACATATTTTTTAGTCTGCAGATATGAAAATTTTCATTTTACTAAAAAGTAACTTCTTTTGATTTCTATTGCGTCATAGCTTAAGATATGGATGACGAAACTTTGTATAATTGTAAATAGTTCTTTGATTTGTTTGTATATTTGTACCATTATGTTGATATCTTTTTATTGCTGTAAATATTCATTTCTAATTATGTTTGAGTAAACAATAGTTGTCTTGCTACGATGCCATGAATTTCTTTATACAGCCACGAATGTCCGTTTAGCTTGTACTTTAATAGCCAGGTATCCACCCCTGAGAAAATCAAATTAATTAACAAATATTTCTCAGTAATTAACAATTATAAGTAGATATATGCAAACAGAGCATAAGTGAGGTTATATGTGGATTGTCGCAAATATTATGATTATTATTTTTTTGTTAGTATTGTGGGAGTTAAGTGAAGGTGATTTTAAGGTTTTGAAAGTAAGGTGAGTTAAAGTAAGGTGAAGCACATGATATTGTTCTACGTTGGAGTTAGGTGAGAGATGTTATGGAGAGTTTAGGTAAATGGTGATTTTATTATTGAAGTAAGGCAACAGGCCTAGGAGGTATATAAATGATTTAAAGTATTACATGCGCGACGACTTTTGTTTTTAAGGTGAATAAGTGAAGGAGATGAAGGAGAGATATTGATGGTTATTAGATAATCCACATATAGCGTTTTTATTTTGATTTAAAACATATTTTTTTTAATTTTTGAACTTTTTACCGAACCCCATTTTTTTTACACAGTATAACTTCATTTATTTTTATTTTTTGTAACAATGAGTTACAAAATGGCTTTCCCAATGTGGGGCTGATAAACAATAGAAGCCATATTTTTACTTTTTGTAACCATCCGTTACAAGTTTTGTTTTGTAATCTGCAATGGTTAGAAAAATATAACCCTGTTCACATACTATTGATAAACCCTGTATAAGAGCTAGTTTAAGCAAGTAGTTTAAATTTCTCTTTCTTACAGAAAATTTTAATTTTGCAAAATGTGATTTGCTGAAGTACCACTATCTCTTTATTCTCGCAATAAATTTTATTTATATATATATATATGCCTGCCAAAAATCAATTAATTTCCTAAATTAAATTCAACTGTTAACTGAGGATTTTCCTCTGATATGGAGAAACCTGTATTAAAATCTCTGTGAGATATTTTTATATCTTTTGAAAGTTTAAATTTTGAGTTGTTTTTTAAAGGAGGGATTTAACAGTTTAGTCGCAACCGACTTTTACAACATAGTTTCCTCTTTTTCAGATTTGCGTAACGATTTTAAAAAAAGGTCCTGGAAATGAAGATCTCAAGTCTTCCTATGAAAACAGGTGATTGTTATTCCTTCTAAGTCTTTTCAAATTCAGAATTTTATAAATGCTAAACTTTATTGTTTATAAAATGTTGGTTAATTTAAACATATACACACATTTGATCTTTGAAACGAATAAAATATTTTAGATTTTCAGCTATCACGAGTTTGTAAAATAGCCTCACTATAGTCAAAGTAAGATTTGGCCAAATGATTCTATTAACCTTTTCAGGACTGAAGTAAACTACCCAGATTACGGTCGCGTATACACGTTTTAGAACTTTAATGTTTGAATACTATCATCGCGTTAACTCGACTAATATAATTCTTTTACTGGCATGTGCTACAATCTATTAGCTTTAAAATGAACTATTTCCACTATTGTTAGGAGGTAGCTATAACAGTAGAAAATAGAGAGAATAAATTCATGCTGCCAGACCGCGTTTACTAGGTTTTGTCGAAGCCTATTTTGAAAAATGAATAAGGAATATATGCTTTATCCAAAAATGAAATTTGATTATAACAAATCGTAGAGAATAAATGATAGAATTGAACTGTCTTGAAAATGTTAAAATAACCTTCACTAAAATGTTCCTTCACTATTAATAGTTTAACTGACAACTAAAGCAAAGAAAACAAAAGAAACTATCTAAAAACAGATCAGAAAGTTAGTCAATTTCACGAAAACAGGATGCGCGCGCCGACTTCTTCATTTGGATTTTTTAATCGTAGCGATCTGAGGTCATCAATCACTCTCATGGAATTACTCTCTTACTGACCTTTCAGTAACATTGAAGGGGTCTAGGGAAAATAATGCCAATCACAGTTTTTATTTTTTTTATAAACACATGGATGTACATTTTAAAAAGGGAGTTTACAATGTTTTCTTTGTGTACTACAAAACATAAATGTAGTATCTAATCTTGAAATTGGTAAACCAAACTTCGTTGTTTTTGTTAAGACATAATTCATGATGGTTGGCATTATTTTCCCTCCACTCCTTCATTTAGTAAAACCTTTTTTTTAATATGGTCCGGATGAACCGAATGTCCGGACAAGAGGAGTCTGGATAAGCGGGATTCGACTGTTTCACAATGGCATCAAAACCGCTGATCAATATTTACAAACCTCCACTGCTTCCTTTAGTCGAGTGTCAATGCAACTTTCACATCAAAAATACTGTAACGTCACAAGAAGTTGTGCTTACTTCAAGTAACGAACAGTTTACCATTATCTTGAGGTTAAGGAAGTTCGAAGCAGGGTGAATAATGAACGTCAGACACACATAAATGCTGGTTATTAAAATTTAATGTGCCATGTTAGAACTAATTACAAACATTTACAAAATATTAAAAAATGAATTTAGAATAAATAAATAAAATATTACCAAAATAAATAAAAAAGTAGCCGGCAACTTTAAAATATAAAACAATTTTGGATTAAATGAAAATAAAATAAGTTATAAATTTAAAATAGGAGTAAACTTAAATGAATTTTGAAAGAAAGCAATGGTTAAAAATATCAAAATGAAGTACGTTCCCAGCTCAAAGTTCCAATGCTACCATTATGGACCAGTGCGTGCTGACCTCTAGTGGCGAAGCGGTGACACTACTTGAATGGGTAGAATGAAACAACAGAAGTTGTTTCAAAGTTCCAATGCTATCAATGTTTCACAATTTACAGTTTAAACAGTTCACCTGAGATTTGAAGATGTTTAATAGTCCTTTCACAACGCGAATGTTCACGTAATCTAACTCGATGTTGTAACATTTTGTTATTTAATCAAAGATTCACAGTTCTTTTACTGTATCGAAGAATTGTTTGTAAACGTAGAATTTCTACCGAAACTCGACCATATTAGTAGACTATTAAGAAATCGAAGCGTCATTTACGAAAAACTTTCCTGTTCTACTAGAGAAAATAAAGAAAAACTTTCATATAAACATAGGTTTGGAAATGCCTTTGTTTTCCAGTTATCCGCCTTTTTTTTGTCCAAAATACTTAATATCTTTGGATGTACGAAATAATATTGAACGTGAATTTTGGATACATATTTGTATGACATCTTTTACCCATGTAAAAAAAAACCTAAATCTTTTATTCATATATTTTCAAATTGGCGGCCATTTAAAATTTTGAGTGTAAAATGTCTTGAAAACCGCTAACTTTACAAAAAAAAATCAAGAAACAAAAAATGTCTTTTTTAACGACAAACATAATAGTTTAAAAAATATTATTTCTGTAACTTAAAAGATAACAATGTCTCAGTGATGCAATGTTATAAAACTAGTACGCATTTTAGGAAATATATTATTTGTGTTCAAGTTTTGTTCTATCATGTCTGTTCTAGAGATCGACCGGAATACTTGAGAGATTTAGGGCAGACTCTCCTAAACTTCAGTCGAAAGATTCCGGACGGCTTTCTAGTGTTTTTCCCATCCTACCAAGCATTATCCACCTCTGTAAACCACTGGCAGCAAAGTGGTCAGTGGAGCAAAATATCTGAAGTTAAGGTAGGTAACTAAGTGATCTGTTTTTTGTTGCTTTTATTGTTCAAGTGAAGTTTTAAACTTCTCTAGCAGTTATCATTCAATAATCAAATACATTTTCTCGGCTATACTCAGACTCAAGAGTAGGAATGGCGAGGGGAAAATTCCCCAGGGCCCGGGAACGTTAGACTTTAGTTATTGATAGTCTTATAATGAAGCCAATGAAGGAATTCAAAACTGGGACATGCTTTAGATGTACATTATGCGATTTTATTAGTTTCGAGTACACGGATGTGATAAATATGAAGATTATAATATGAAATAGAACAAGTTATTTTCATGTGTGGATGAGTCGTTATGATTTTCCATGTGCCAAAAAACAAAACATACCGTGTTTTGAAAGTTAGTGTGAGTTTGAAAATTACAGTCGTATTTCCCAATGTTTGTGTAGCTTCGTGCATATTTTGTTTTTGTTTCTGTGGCCCAGGCACAGATCTTTTAGTGTCCTTAGTAGATTAAATAACTGTTTAAGGTCTACAATGGGACAGCAAAGGTTGTCTGACCATGGAATTTTATCAATTGAATCCTACTGGTTTATTTATAATTCAGAAAAAAAAGGCAAGAAAAGCATTCCTCTAACAGGTCTTGTCTTTAAGGTATAGTTAACTTAGTAGCTACAAAATAAGTTTTATTTGTTTCTCTAAACATATTGTTACTCATGATAAATCTAATAAATATAGTATTAAAAAAAAATAGTTTCAATTTAAAAACTCAAATGTAGCCTAGTAATTTTCAGAAAACTTAATGCGTATACTTATTTATTAAGAATTTAACAAATTGAAAGTATAATTATTAAAAATGTATAATTATGTATACGAAAACAATATATTAAGACGTGATCATGTTTCGTTTTCAAAGCTAGGTCTACTTTCTTCACTACTGGTAGTTGCACTTCTAACAGAAATACTGTACTGTATGAGCGCTCATTTTCATTTTGACTCATATTTCCTAAGGGTGTTTAAGTTTTACAAACTTAAAAAGCAGTTAAGGATTGCAAAGTGCGCTATCAAGGATGACATAAAATAATGACAATTTCTCAATAACTGTAGGTTAAGATTATTACTGCTCCAATTTATTGTACATTTTTTCTTTAGTATAATTATAGTTACATAGTTTTATTATCCATAGTAATTTAAAAAAAAAAACTCTGATCAAGTTTAAATTATTGAAGCCATTGATTATATTGAATAACAGGTATTATTAAAACCATTAGTTAATTATTTTGTGGTTATCTGGTGCCTTATTTTCCTCTTTTTTCTTATTTTCTTTGTGTCAATTAGATATTAAAATAAAATGTACAACACTAGAAAGTTATTAATCTAGGCCATTCTATAGAATGCCAAAAATATTTCATCGCTCTTTTTCAATTCTTTTACAACAAAACCGAAATGATAGTTCTGTTTGATGCTCCCATATTCTATGAGTCCTTATTTTCATCCGTCGGACAGTACCAATAAATCATAATATCTTCTTCCCCATCATAAACTGCTCATTTTAAAAACTTTTGAAGTAAAAAGTTTTGTACCTCCTTGGTTGAAGTCTTCTGCTAACTGACTGCGAGAAAAATCTCCCCTTGAGCGGAGGACATATCGCATAAGGCGCATGACGCTCGTACGGCTTCGAGTTCGAGCCTCTCTCGCCCTGAGCGAAGGACCTTAATGTAAAGTTGTCTTATATGTAACTCAAATATTTTTAATGAGCTTTTGAGATGGATACACTCGAGACTTATTCATAATTAATTGCTTTTAGGACAGGTTTTTGCGTTACTAGTATGCATTCAACCTGAATTTTATCCACACCTCCCCATGCAATAACACCAAACTGCAATATAGATTACACATACCCTTAATACGCTTGTTTTAATTCATCCTTATTTAAAAAAACTAGCAAACACATATGTTTAAACGCAACTTAATTTCCAAATATTAAATTTAATTAATGAAGTATGCTTATTTCAGTTTAATCAGTGGTAGAACATCCCTCCAAGAATTTATATTTTAGGTTCGACAAACAACGGAAAACAAAAGGGTTTTTCTTTGGTCAGTGAATTTTTTATTTATTTTTGTAGAAAAAAGCAAGATCGTAAAAAGAAAGATTCCATATTTTTATAGGCTACTTCTAAAAAACATAAATATCTCTAAATTATAATAAATTAAATTAAAAATAATGTAATTAAAATGATAAATACATTGTACTTTATATAATATACTTTACAAAGAAATGGAAAACACCTCCAAAGCCTGTAACTACCAATCGAAACCCTCATAGGCTATGACTGTGATACGGTTACAACTGTTATAAAACAATAGAAAGGAAAAAAAATCGTGGAAAGTTTGGGAAAATTGTCGGTAATTTTTATAAAAACTTTTTTCACTTAGTGTACATTTGCTTATTACATATAAAGAATGCAGCTGTCATTTAGTATTTGCATTTCTAGATTCGTAAAAAACTCCTTACAAAGATATATTGATAATCCCACATATATATATACATGAATTGCAAGTATTCATTCTATAGAATTTGTTTTGTTTGTTTTCAGCCCATTTATGTCGAACCAAAAGAGAAGGAACATCTAAGCAACATCATGAACGAATATTACAGCGCTGTGAAGTACGGGAACTCCCGAGGTGCCATCTTGTTGGCTGTGTGCAGAGGCAAAGTATCAGAAGGGTTAGACTTTGCCGATGCCAGAGGAAGAGCTGTGATGGTAACCGGGCTGCCGTATCCGCCTTATAAAAACCCAAGAGTGATGTTAAAGCGAGAATATATAGACCAGAATAGGAAGGGTGGACAGGTAAATAGTTTTATTGTTAAGGATACTTAGTTACTTTTTTTATCTCACTACGTGAATGAGAAGTTTTTAAATACAAAAGAAAAAATAGATATGAGTGAGAAAAACAGTAGGGGTCTCTAATAAGGCCGAGAAATTTCAAGTCATTAAACGAAATAATAAGTATAAAAATTCAAATCGTTTTGGATTTACTATTACAATTTGGTTTGTAAAAGTTAGTGCAGATAAATTTTTAATTTTGGGGTTGGTTATTAAAAAGTAGATTTGTACAGTACGAGGTGAGATCAGAAAATATGGTGAATGTATTTTTATATCAGCAACTGCTGATGCTACATCCATTTGATTTAAAATTTCCGACAGCCTGATCTGTTGAAATAGTCCCAAGTTTGAACACGTTCTGACTTGTCAGTCAGCTTCCAGAGCCGCTAGAGTGAGGCTTGCTTACTGTGTCTGTCGTGCAACACAGATTTTGAACATTAAATTCTGTTTCAAGTTTGCAAAAAATGCCAATGAATCGCATGAAATGTTAAAATCAGTGTATGACAATAATGTGGTAACTCTGAAGACTGTTTGCAAGTGCTATGAGCGATTTAAAAGCGGAAATGAGTCGGTTGAGGGCAAGGAACGGTCGAGATGTCCTTCAACCACAAAAACAGATGATAAAATTTGTTCATTCAAACCTGCGAATGTCTATTTGAGAGCTTACCAATGAACTTAACATTTTGTCTGAGTTCATGCAATTCATTTTAACCGATAGTTTGCAAATGAGACAAGTGAGTGCATTATTTGGTCCCAGACTTTTCACCGATGAAGGAAAGTTGTGTATCAGTTTACGCGAAATTGAAGGACATCTTCATGCAGATCCAGACTTCATGACCAAAATTGTGATGACTATGACTCTGAGACAAAAATTCAGTGTTCTCAATGGAAAACCAGTAATTCACATTGCCCTAAAAAGGAACGTCAGTCAAAGTCGAACATCAGGGTTGTGCTCATTGTTTTTTTTCGATAGTGAGGGTAAGTGCGATCAGAGTTTGTTCCAAGGAGAACAACTGTAAACTCTGAATTTTACAAGAGGTACTGGAACGTTTGTGAAACGATGTGCGAAGAAAGAGACTAGAAAAATGGGCCAATAGCTTCCTTCTTCATCACATCAACATGCCTTGCCATAAGTCGCTCTTCGGGCCCTTCCCAAAAATAAAAAACATGTTAAAAGGAAAACTTTTAACAACATTCCCGACCTTGAGATGGCCAGGAAGTGAAAGACCTTCCGAAAGAAGCCTTCCAGTTATGGATTCAATGTTGGACAAGTTAGTCAAGGACAGTAGTATAGAAAGAGCAACTCAGTTTTGTTGGTACACCTAAGCGCATGCACTTTGTCTTCCATTAGAAGCATAGAAACAAGTCAGAGAAAAAATAAAAAGTTTTGGAACTGCTAAAAATATAATATTTTTTAACAAAGAGACGCACACTTTAAAATTAGTGAGGGAACAAAATTTAGACAATCTTAGAAACAATTTAAAAATTAATTGTAATTTTTATTTATAATGTAAGTTTGTTTTCTGTGCAGAGCCTGACAGGGAATCAATGGTACGAGCTAGAAGCGACTCGAGCTGTAAATCAAGCCATTGGTCGTGTCATCAGGCATGCTAACGATTATGGTACCATAATATTATGTGATAGTAGATTCGACAAACCGAAAACAATCAACACTCTTTCTGCATGGCTGCGGCCTTACGTCATCCCTTGCAACTCATTTGGACAAGCTTTTGGAAAAATAACGGCTTTCTTTCGAAATGTCGGAGATTTGGTAAGAACTTGAATTACTGACTTTATATAAATTAAATTAATTAGTTGTTGACAGATGTTGCTTCAAATAATATTAGGTTGTTCTAGCTCGTAAAGTTTTTAAGAAATATGATTCTTAACAAAATTATTATTCTGTGCCCATGTAAAATTTACATCACCCCATGTAAAATGTGTGGCAACTCTGATTCAAAATTCAAATCTATTTAACGATTAATTAACGGTTCGATTCATCTAGTTCACTTGAGAGAGCCGTTCATCGATACGTACAATAAACGGTAGAGGATCTGCGAATTGAAATAAACCAGTTCTTAAACTATTTACCTAGCGATCTTTTCTTGTACCGGGGAGTGGATCTTTTGAGATATGGATCTGGATTATTTGTTGGGTTTCACGAACTGTTGTAGTTTATATTTATTTAATGGCGTGTTTTCAGTATTTGTTATAATTTCTTATTTAGTACCTGTATCTAGCCAGTATGATTCGTCGTTTTTATATTTTATATTTTTGTAAAACCTTAATCTATATTTCGATTTGCATGAAAGTAAGGTCACCAAATTTCTTTTTGAGGTGTCCTAAAAGTTCCCAAAAATCCTTTAGCGCAGCCCAAATCTCTTCTACATGTTAAGAATTATAAATCTGTAATGCCTCTTATTCATTCTCTCCTTCAATCTTTCACTCCTCATACCAGCCAGTCTCTCTGCCACAGACACTCTTTCCATTAGCACTGCTGAGTCACTGGTGGGCCCTGTAGATGATCTAACCCTGTTGATCGAAGATGCAAGTCTCTGGCTGACAAGCACATGATCGATCTGATTCGTGCTATCCGTTCGTGGCAATGTATCACACCAATAGCTAATAGAGACTATTTCATTTTATTGCTTTATAAAGGTGGTTTTGTTTGTTTTGGCTGTAAGCCTTCACAAAAATTTTTTTTTATATAAATATACATTTTTTTGTACAAAGCGTGTCTAAAACATCAGGAAATTTCTATAATTTTTTTCTTTATTTTCAAACAGATGCCTGTAAGTAATGGTTCCTCTGAAGGTGCAAGTTTCGACTTTGCATCAGACGTTAAATCGAGAACTTTGCAAGCTAAGAAAGAAGACGAGGAAAACAAGAACAAGGAACGGACGGTAAAGTTTAAAGCATTTTTGGAACAAATGAAGTCCGAAACCCAACCGACTGTAACAACACCTTTGTCTGGATCGAAGGGACTTTTGGATGCTCTGAATACAAGCCAACAAGTAAGAAAACACACTTAAATATCTTTGTAAAGTTTTCATGAGAACCAGGTGTATTTATTCACAATAAAATCTGATATACGAGTAATATTTAAAAAATATTTGTTACACCAAACCTTTGTATTCAAATGCTTTTGACCACACATTTATTTATAGTGTTTGTAAATATAGGCAAATCATTTTCCCGTGGTTAAAATATATCTACACATATAAATAAAATTGAAGTGTCTGTGATTTCAAAATAGAATTTTTTCTAAGCTCATATGGTTATTCACATATTACCCAAACAAAAACACACATTTATAAATTTGTTGTGTGTCTGTTTGTTTGTCCGGGCTAATCTCCGGAATGGGTGAACCGATTTTGACGAAGCTTACAGTAACATGTAGAGAACTTTTCAGAGAATATTTTAGGCTACTTTTAATTCTGGAAATATTAAAAATTCCTCTTTAAAAAATGTTTAAATGTAAAAATTATGGACAAAATTAGGGATTTGTGAACAAATGTTGGGGATATTGCGTGTCTATTTCGATCTATGTCTTACATCATCTCCATCCAACTTAGATATAAGTACCTCTGCCCTAATCAATTCAATCATCATTTCCGTAAAAATTCCTACTACTAAAAAAAAAAAAAATTATGAACGAAATTCAATTCAATTCAATTTCAATTTTCAATTCAATTTATTTATATTTCCTTAAATATAATACAGAACAAATTTATAATAATATCACGGAAATTGTGCCCACATAGGCTTAGCCTGTGCGTAGGCACCAGTCGCATCTAAAAATCCAACAAGGAAGACATAATATATTTATTGATCTATATTAAAGTTTTATAATATAAAAAAATTAGAGGTAGAGTAGAGTGGGAAGTGCCAAACGGAGGAATCCAAGTCCATATCAGACCAAAACAACCCGGGTCAACAAATAGTTACTGCTTCAACACACGAGAATCAATAATAGCGAGAGAGATAAGGTAGTACAATAAACAAGGGTAAATATATTTGCTACCTGTAGATGGATACAATGACATTCTCAGTACCGTCCCTTCCCAATTCCAGAAGCCAATTTGTAATATGTTTCTTAAAATTAGGGATTTTGTGGTTTGCATTGGTATCACCATTTATGTCACCGCAGGGGTTAGCTAGCGAAGCGAACAGGGGCAGTCCTTCTAGTCTAAAATAACTTAAGAAACTGTTGTATGTAAAGAAAAATTTTTACTTTTTGTCTTAACTGGCTTTTTGGTATTGGATTGTAGCCTACATATAAATACTACTTTTTGTATGTATAATTTTGAAAATACCCAAGATTTGTTTTTACAATCCCTGTTGTATTTCGGTTTGCAGCAACTTAACAGCACGCATGTATAAAATTCCTTTAAGTTATAAACTATATAGTTTCATGTTACATTAGTTTTGAACACCAATAATTGTGTATGATTATCCATTATTGTTATTATTAATTGTTACTGCTTTAGAATTGTTGTAGATAGGTAAAATACTTTCATTAGTCTTATTATCTGCATTATTTGGGTAATGTATATAAATCAGAGTCATTATAGTCCAGTTTAAAGCTATAAAACTATTTATTTTTTTAATTTGGCGGGTTTTTATTTTAAATTTAATGCAAATTGACAAATCCAAGAAAAAGTCAAGAAACTAAGGCTTCAAAACCCATTAGACACCATGTTTATATGGAGAAAACATTATGAGCGATGGAATGGTACGGAAATGGGTTAGAGCTTTTACAGAAGGCCGCACGAATGTTCATAATGTGGAAGGAGTGGGCGACCATCAGTCATTACTTTTGGTGCAGAAAGTAGACAAGAAGTGAAAGTCAACAGATGCTTTACGGTTACATCATTATCAAATGAGTTTCTTCAAGTGTTCTCTATAAAATTTTGTTATCTATTATATAAAACAATGTTTATAGTTGTTAATTTATACGGCTTTCTTATAACTAAGGGGTTAGTATACCAGACTCCAAAGCTTTAACACCAGGGTTCAAATCCAGGGAACACCATACACGTTTGTACAAGTGGAATGAAAAAATATTGATTAGCAGGCGATGTAAGCCCATCAGTACAATATCAAAAATATACATTTTATAGACTTGAAGAAAGTTAGAAAATATTTAAATTTAAATAAATTATATATTTTTAAGAAAACTATAATACTATATTCATAGTCTACTATAAGCCTAATTGAATGTTTATTTTAATGTGCTCCTATTTGTGCAGCCAAAAACGATATATAATCCTCTAAAAGCAATGGCTCCTGACCAGAAACCTGCGGAAGATGAATTTGAACCCACCATTAAACGGAGAAAGTTAAAACTAGTGCCTTTGAAATTTGAAAACACTGAAGAGTGCCCGGATCCTGAAGCAGGAACGTCGGTGAAAGGACAAACTAAGGAGATTGAACGCTATCTAATTGAGGTATTTCTAAGTTTGTTTTCAAATAAAACCCATTAAGTATATACTCCTTCCAGGGAGAGTCTGCAGTAACGCTGCGCCTACAGTCTCTGTGGGGCGGGCAGAGTTCCCCTCCACAGAGTACCCATGTTCTCTTTAATTGTGTTTACAAAAAAAAATTATTTAAAAAAATTGATTGAACAAACTCCCTTAAATACTGAATATTAATATTGTCAAATTAGTACAATACTAATATTTTGTACAATATACGCGTATGTACAAAAAATTATTTCACACTGGCAGCAAAACACTAATTGAGGTACAGAATCTCCTGACTGCATGTGAATCGGGGGCACCTATTGGCTGGGGTAAAGTCACACGTCCCACTTTCACTGCAGACCTTCACTGTTCACCTGGACGGACGGGTATAGAAATAATTTGCATTGTTGTAAAAAAAATATTTCCACTATGCATTTTTTTTTTTAATTTTTAACAAATTTCCTTTTGCTCCTTTGTTAAAAAATAAATGAATTGAACCCTTATATAGGATCCTTTGTTTTTCCATCTGTTTGTTGTCCTCAGCTATTTTCTCAGGAACATATAAATGTATTCTTTTATGATCAGCTGTAAACTTCTGGTTTATATTAGTACCTGTGTAAAACAATGAAGAAGAAGAAGAAATCATTGACAAAATTAAAAAGTTAGTTTAAGACCTGTACGAGTTTGTATATTTTACCTCATCCAAAAAGTGCTCGGTGCTCCTAAATAAGTTTTCACTTCAAAAAATAGGTTCCCTTATGGTAGAATATTGTTTTGGCAGAAAATACAATAAAAGTAGATACTGAACGATTTACTAAACGTTCTTTTAATTTACGCAAATTCTCATTTCTATAATCAAGTAATGGTTAAAACTTTTATCGTTCAAAACTTTCCGTCTTTTTTTTTACAGGTAAAAAAGACTTTGGACAGTTCAAAATACAGTCAGTTCCAAACTACTGTAAGAAATTACAAAACGGAAGATAACTACTCGACAATGGTGACGTCGTTGACCCATGTATTCTCAAGTAAAGAGTCACGTCACTTGTTACCAGGTAATTTTATTCAACACATATTTAATTAGTTACATTGAAAACAAAATAAAATCTACTACCGTTAGACATTAGAAGTAAGACTTTAGTACTTTTGAAAATTATATATCATAGTTTTTATAATTGAAACTTGTAAATTAAGTTATTATTATTAAAATGTGGGTATCGTCACATTTTAACGACAGGCCTATTTCTTGCAGCATTTGCAAATAATGATAAGTTTAAAACAGGGTTACAGCAAATGTTTTAGCACACCAAATTTCTCCAAAACACTTTTTTTTTGCTAAAAATTTCCCCAATCGCACGTTGCGATATTAACCGAATTCATACAGCTAATATCGTAACTTTCTGTTCAATAAATACTTGAGAAGCCTCTACATTAGATATTGATTTGAAATGGTAAAAAACTTGATATTTGTACAAATTCGGTAAGCTTTGTCTATTTTATGTTGGTGATGTATATGACTACCCCCAGCTACGCAATGAAAATGGAAACAAACAAATGAGTCATCACATCCTTCGCATTTTACTGATAAAGACCAATTCCGAATTTCAGTAATTTAGTTTCAGTTAAGAAATGAAAATCATCATCAGTACCTATGTATTAAGCACCTTTGTATAATATGGTTTACAGAGCCGATTTAGACTCAACAGCTCCCTGGGCATTCCATAACGAAGCCCCCCCCCCCCCCCCCACTGTCGCTCATTGACCTCAACTTCAGTTCTTGACTTGGCAAGTTCTTATCCCGGAGGGATTTTCCCTTAACGATCTATGGACCTGCTGTTCCCTGACTGGCAACCGGCAGCGATAAGAAACAATTATTTATTGCCCATGGCACAGTGGTCACAATAATAGGCCTACATACCTCATTTCTTATTGCATCATGGACCTCCCACCTACCCTATTGTATTTATATTTCATATAATGATCATAAACCACAAAACATTTACTATTATTACTATACTACATGACACAGGTTAAATGACAGTGACAGCAGTGACTTAACTAGTGAAAAACAAAGCATAAGGTTCATAAGCATGGTAACATGAAAGTACAGTGGAAAGGATGGGGCGGATGCAAGGTGAATAGCGCACGTGACCATAGTCAGTCACATCACAGCCTACATTCATTCTTGATGAGTCACAAGCCATCGCTCCGAGACAGGTAGCGGCTGCTATTGCCTCTACTCTGCCACATAGGCACGCGTAACCTTTATAAATCTCTTAAGCTTCAATTAATATAATTTTGTGAATACGGGAGTTGTATTTTGAAACTGTATAGTACCATAGATCATGAATAATAAAATAGATCATGCATGCATACGGCGGCTGTATGGCGAGAAAAAGGTTGTAGGGAAAATATTAACTGATCGCGCCACGAGGTAGCGCTAGGGAGAAATCGTTCAAGGCATTGGTGCTACGCACCGCTTCCGATAGATCGCGCTACTCTCGTCGAATTTCCAGTGGATTGAAATATTGCGTTGGATCGGAGTTCTATTAGGTTATCCAAATACAATGATAGTACTTGCATACTTAAATTTCATTTCCTTTTCGGTTTTATTTTCCTAAAATTATGCCCCTCTCACAGCACATGCCCAGTGTGCCCATTTAGTAAATCGGCTAAGATAGTTTATTGTGATTTATTTGTATCGCTTGAATACTTTCATTTGTATGATGCTTTCAAAATTTTCATACCGATACCATAATAATTATTAATACCTGAAGAAAGCATTAAAACACCACCTATTTGTAGGGTTGTTGCGATATTGGGGAGTTATCGATATCGATATCAAGCTCTATTGATATCACGATATCAAAACAAAATATCGATATCAGCAATATCAAATGATATCAATATTATTTTTTGGAACGTGTAAAATATAATAATATAGTAATTGATTACTTACATCTGACCAGAGGTTATAATGTATTTTGCTTGTATTCTGAAACTACACGTCAAACTAACTCTAAAAACTCAATCATTTTCGCGGGAATCAAATATAGAAAATAGGAAAAATGAATACAATACAATTTGAGTTCAGAAATATTGGTAATTGTTTACTTACTTGTGACCAGAGGTTATGTTAAATTTTGCTTAAATTCTGAAACTACACATCAAACTCAAATACTAGCGGGATGTAAGTCTATGTTAAGGACGTAATTTACTTTGATGTTGTAGACGGTAGGTTACTCTATGATCAAGCGTGTTTTAAGTTCATATAGGTAGGTTAAATACAAACATAGATATGTTTAGAAACTAAAAACCATTCTGTGATTGTATAGGTTAAGTAAGTGCCTTGTGTTTTTATTTTTTGGAGTTGCAATTCTGTTGTACAAAAGAACATAATTGTTACAGTACAGACTAAAAATATCGAAATCCGATATTGACATTATTCTTCCGATATTGCGATAATATCGAATCTCTAATATCAATATTAAGTAAAACCTCATTAATCCGGAATAATTGTGGCTTTAAGTCGTCCGGATAATTGAAAGTCCGGATTAAATGAAATAACCTTAATATGAACAAAGGTACATAATGAAACACACTTTATAGAAATCAAACATGCATTTTGAGTTTAGTTGTATGTACAGACAATAAAACATGTAGTAAAATGTATTTCACTGTGAATATAAAAGGTCCATTCTGTGGACTACTAGTTTAGAATGGCTTATTTAAAATTTAGCTGAATGTAATCTTTATAACCTGCGGTCAACTGGCTTTTCTGATTAAGCGAAGTCCGTCATAATGGGGTCCGGATTAATGAGGTTTTACTGTATTATCAGAAATATTGAAACAAAAATATCAATATTTATGATAATATTGCAACATCCCTACCTGTTTGTAGCCAGTCAAGAATCTGATAACTTATTTATTAACCGGCACAAAAATATCGTATCGGCGGTTCGGTTGTACGATATTTTGTGCTGCGGAGATTAATTAATAGGAACCCGCTTAATTTGAATTATAGCAGAAAGCAGACAACACATTTTGCGTGTGTGTATATCGAAACAAACCGATTATTCTGACCTTTGCTCCCATTCATTTCTTACCTATTTCCCCCTAAAATAATGATTTTTCTCCTTATTTTTTTTAGGACTTTTCTCCGGCCAAAATTTTCCCAGCCTAGCCTCAATTTTCCCCGAAATCCATTCAGGCCTTCGGACATATTATACCCTCCTGATTAAAAATAAAGTGAACCCACCTTAATTGAAACCGATGCCTTTTGTACATTTGAACTTCTGTGGCCAAATAAAGTGGTGTAGTGAGGATTTTTATCATTGGTGCTTGATGAAAAACTAATGTACGGTTATTAGGTAATTATATTAATACTTTTCATTTTATTTTCAGGATTTCAACGATTTGTTAAAGGAAAGGATAAATCTCGTTTTGAAACCTTCTGTAAGACAGTATTTAAAAGCTAGTATCATATTAAGTGATTCTGTGTGAGTAAAATAAAAGGCTGTGATGTGTTCATAAATTATTATTTGTATAAATTATTATTTGTATATGTCTAGACTTAAGAATTGTAAAAGTTCCTCGTATTCAGTGACTTTAAAATAGTATTTTTATAAGATAAGCTGTAATAATATAAGTTAATATATTTTCATTTTACTGAAATTTCTTCAAAACTTATTTTTGTCAAAGAAATAGTTATAAGAAAATACTTTTTTATTTTTCTTGGTCTTTCTTGTAAATTTTTCATGACTCTCTTCACAAGAGTCGACTTTCTACTTCCAATCTTCTTGAACCACCTACTCTCATCATAGAAGATTGTAACCAAAACAAGCTGAATGCTAATCATTCTATACAAAAATACATATAAATTTATTTCACTCTGGAGGGAGTGCGCCCGGCTTTTTCAACTGGGTCTCAATAAAAATGTGTATAAGTCTTAGCGTAGTTAAATTTAACCTTCCTAATCTTTCATACCTTTCAATGGCCTCTTCCACTACATATTTCTATGTCTGTGCTATTTCCTCCCCCCCAAAGCTTGCTTGTGGTTCTCAGTTCTTTCAGACCTGGTCTAAATTTTCTGGCACACATCCTCACGTTACTCATTTCAACTAAGCTTGTCGTTATATTCGTTTTGCACAGGAATATATTGTAGTTAACAAGGCCATTGAAAAGTATAATTTAGGATATGTGTGAAGGAGGAAGGTTAGTTTCAACCGCCCTAAGACTTCTAAACATTTTTATTGATACCCGGATGAAAAGACCGGGCGCGCTCGTTTCTGAATTAATAAAGTCGACAAAATGAAACTTTTAATTGGATCTTAAATTATAGCATATAAATTTGTAGTATTTTTGTATGAAAATATTAAAGGATGACATGCTAATGTTAATTTTGTATATTTATTTAAAAAATTGTAAATAATAAATGTTTTAATTGATTTTTAAAAGTTATTTTATGACCCAGTATGAAAGACAGTGCGCGCCATCTCATGTAATGTTTTTAATGCGCCCTTTCCAGGGTTAAACAAAATTTATTCTGACTAAAATAATTTACAATTCCACTGTCCTTTGTAATGTTCTTTTGATCTGAAAAAATATAATGCCTAGAAAGATCAAATTTGGCAGGAATGTATATTTTAACGTAAAATATTTTCATTTATTCAATTGTTTATTACTAATCAATTATTATTTTCCTAATTGAAAGTATACAATTTTAGTGTCACATTATTACTTTATTAAGCATACAAAGAAACACTTTGTTGAAAAAGAAACACTGAATCACTTTAGGTCAAAAACTAGGATCGTTCATTGGGCCAACATCATAAACACCTCAACAAAAAATCAAAACTACTGCATCTGTTCTCAAGTAATTTAAAACTAAAAGTGACTAAAAAATGTTTTATTTTAGTATGAATTTCATTTTTAAAGGGTATTGGCCTACTTTGGTCTCCAAACGATTTCATTAATAACAAGTTTGATAAAATATAGAGCTGCCCTCTTGAAAAACTGTTGAGTTATTAAAAATATTTCAGCTACAAAAAGAATTTTGTGTTTAATGTTCCACCTAAAATTGTAAATGTCGTGCAAACTTTTCCCTGAAACATAAAATTGTAATTCTTTTGTAAATTTATATTTATTTTACGGTATGTTCTTTAAATACAATCAGAATTCATTTGAAACTAGTAAATCCCCGTGAAAAATCGCTTAATTAGATACACATCAGAAATACATCATTTATACAAAATACTATTTAAACAACATGCCTAACTATGCAGACGGGGATTTTTAACTCGGTAAATGTGTACAATTATAAGGACTATAAAACTGTAGGAATATTTGTTAAGATTTTTTGTTTGTGTATATTATTATATATATTTAAACAAAGATAAAAATATTATCTTTTAATTGTCTTTTATTTCATATTGATAGATCAAATGATTTAGAAGTTATTAATATTATAGGCTATATTATTGATTGAAGTTGTAAACATAACTCCAAAGTATAATCTACACTAGGTTTTGTTCGCGTATTACGGATACGGATGACGGGTGAAATCATCTGTTATATTATTAAGTTAAATGAATAGGTATTTCTTCTTTAAATTATTTGTATAAACGAATATTTTGTTGATAAAAGGATGTATTTATACAGTTTATAACCTTAAAGCAATTATTATAACGTATAATTATTATAACATACATTAGTTATAATATTTAAAAAAAATCAACTTCACAAGAAATTATAACGATTGAAGTTGTAAATATAACCTCAAACTATAATATACACTGGGTTTACAGATGATGGGTAAAATCAGCTGTTATATTAAATGTTACTCCACGTACTTACGCTCGTACACTCGCTTTTATATGAGTTGATTTTATTGACAATGTTATTTGTTTTTGTTTTGTTTTTGTTTTTTTATAGCTCTTGTTATATTTTGTGTAAAACATAATATAACTGTAAATAAATACTAAAACTAATCAATTGTAATTTTTTACCAGGATTTTAAATACTGTAAAATAGCCACAACATTTTTAGTGGTGTTATCAACATTTATAATGAGAACTTGGACAAGCCATTGTTAAATATTGTTTTAACTATTAAATTATAGTAGAAAATGTAATTAATATAGATCAAACCATTACTACATGTGTATCATAAGCAATGCAACATATAAGATTATTGTTTTTGTATATAATTTGTTAAGATGTGTTTTTATGACTTTTGAAAAATGTGATCTGTCATAATGGACTAGCTATTTTTAAATATTGTTTTAACTATTGTATTTTTGTAAAAATATAATAGACCAGACATTAGGACAAAAAAGGCAGTTTTTGCTAAAAATTTAACAGCAAACCGATTGCGTTCTGACTTGAGAAATAGTTTGTAGATGAAAATACCCCCTTCGGAAACAATGATTTTTTATTGTGGAATTTTTTTAACAACAAAAACATGAAAAACTGGTCTTTTTTTGGATTTTTGCTTATATTTTGTAAATCATTGGATGAAGCACTATACTTTCAAAGTAAAAGTTGTAATAAATTTAAAAACCTTTGAATATGAGACTTTGTAAGTCTTAATCGATGCATTTTTTACTGAGAATTTTTTTTGAATCGCGTATAAATGTATTGTTACGGCCCATTTAAATTTGTCAAAACGGATTCTGAAAGTAGTCATCATGAGCTTCAAAACATATATTTCATATTTCCGTAAAATGCTGACAAGTTGGTTAAAAGTAGTCCCGAACACGACTCTAAACGCGCGAATCATGGGTCATAGTTGAGTAGAGTAAGTGGGGGAACTTCTCTGCCACTGGCTAGTTAACGCTGAGAAAAATTAAAATGTCCGTAATAATGCATTTTTTTTTAAATAACGCTCCAAATTGTTTAAACAATTATTATACAAAATTAATATATCCGACATGGCCCACCTTGTGCTTAGTATCTACATGCCTTTTTTTTTTACTTAGTCAAAATCGATTAAGACTTACAAAGTCTCATTTTAAAGGTTTTTTTAATTTACTACAACTTTTCCATTGAAAGTATAGCGTTTCATCCAATGATTTACAAAATATAAGCAAAAAACCAAAAAAAAGACAAATTTTTCATAGGTTTTAAAAAAATTCTACAATAAAAATCATTGTTTCCGAAGGTGGTATTTTCATCTACAAAGTATTCCTCAAGTCATAAGGCAATCGGTTTGCTGTTAAATTGTTTAGCATAATAAAATCTCTATTGACTGGTCAAAAAAGAAAGTAATACAATTCTTTTCTGTTTTAAAAGATTTGATTTCACTCTTTCCTTCTCCACTTACCCAAGCTTACCTTTTATGCAAAAAATATGTAGTCAACTACGGATCCTGTACACATGAGATCTCTAAAACTTAAAAAGATATAAAGTACGGTATGTGTCAAAAGTATATCTGTCAGTAGTTGAGTTTAAAGTAATTATATATATCATTTCCCTGCCAAATACAAGACACAGGGAATAAACTCTTAGGGACTGTTGTTGCTTAGCAGTTTGCAGAACTTTGGGTAAACGTGCAATAGTAATGAAATGTAAAACTAGACTTGAATTTTAACAAACAAACTATTATCAGCAGTTTTAAATTGGAATAACATAATCGAGATTAAGCGTTATGAAACCCAAGTTTTACGTTTGTAATGGAATTATGTAATAGGCAGACCTGCAAGTAAAAATGAACCTTGTGGTCATTAAAATGTGTTAGAGAATGAAGAAAAGTATATTTTGTGTTTACAAAAGCTTTTACAACCTACTGATGCTTCTTGCAAACAATTAAAAAAGTAGTTTACCTTTTGAAAACTTGTGGACTGCTGTGGACACTATTTCCACTAGACACTCATTCACTCAAGCCAGTCTAGAAACCAGCCGTCTACGCTAGTCTCGAATATGGCTATAGTGTAGCCGTAACGTAGACCATGGCCTTCTATGTAAACTCTAAACGGTGCAGATCGAGAAATCCTTATATATCAAAGATGTTTTTGTGCCAATGCCATCTACCTTAATTCTTTATCAAAATTAATTATTCAAACATAATTAATTTTAAAGCTTATGTTTCCCGCTTTTGACAAAAAATAGACAAACAGATTAAAACTAATGTTTTTGTTACAAAAATAACAGTGATGTCTGTGTGTGGTTTCGCTCAATGGAACAGCCAGAGAGAAACCGAGCTTTATATCCTCCCGAACTTTGCCTCTGAGCAGTGTTTTGTTAGTTACTTGGGCTATTAGCTAGCTACTATCCTTATATATTATTTCTCAAATGTGCATTTTTTTTTCAATTTACCTTAATTCTTCATCAAAATTAATGATTCAAATAAATAATTGTAACTTATTGAATTAAATCGGGTACCTAAGTACTCCTAACTTGCGAAATTTTCGCAGGGTCAGCTAGTTATTTTTATTTCTTAATTATTATTTTAATAAATAATGCTTCAAACTTTGGGTTGAATTTATTTATGGGAAAACGGGAGGGAAAGTTTTGATAAAGGTCTTTTCAGGTTTTATTTATTGAATCAAATTTGAAAGAAAGAGGACAGGGAGTTAAGGCCTATAGAAGATAGCGAGAAAAAGGCGCTTCCAAAAACTTTGTCCTAGGGCGTAACAAAGTATAAATCTAACACTGAAAATAAAGTCCCTAAAAGTCATGAAATTGAATGTTCATGATTTAGTCGGGCAAACATTTTGTAATAAAAACAATTTTCAATATTTTGTTGAGTGATAAAAGGGAAGGAACAGTTTGTTAAAAAAAACTCATTCTCTCCAATCAAGATTTTTGAACATATAGGTGTGTATAAATATTTTTATTACTATTTTTCAATCTTCAAAATCAGGTTCTATGCTATTTCTGACATGTTAAGAATTTAATAATACAAGGTTAAGTAATTCATTTTGAGATAAAAGTCTTACTACAGTAGGGAGCACAAAATAAGTCGAGTGAGAATTTTTGCACTGTGGTGCCAGATCGTGGCGCAGAGCAAGCGATTCTCGACCGTTCCTCGCTTTACCAGTCCCATGTCAGGCAACAGTGCAAAAATTCTCACCCGCCTTATTTCGTACTCCCGACTGTAATTAATAATTTGAATGTAGACAGCAGCATCTACCGGACTATTGTAAAATGACTGTAAATAGTTTAGAATTTTAATATACCAGGTGGCAGCACCTTGTGAATAACAATTATTATGAGTTAATAATTTGAATGTAGATAGCAGCATCTCCGGGCTATTGTACAATTAATAGTTTCAAACTTTAACGTACCAGGTGGCAGTACCTTACGGATACAAAGATTTGGTTCATAGAGATGAAATTTAGTACACATTGGTTATTTTGTTTGAGAGTAATTTTAAACAGCGAGACGGGACAAATTTAGGCCTATTGTTTCCTAAAAAAAAGTGTGCCGCCTCACTGAGGAATCGGCGATAACAATTGATCATGTTGGCATTGGTAGTCAAAAGTTTCGCATCAGTCTCGTAATGTGCTGCTACCTGGAGACTTTAAATGCATAGTTCTAAAATAGTTAAGTTTTTTACCAGGATTTCAGTAAACTAGTGTTCGGCTATTCAATTTAAAATTCATGAAATAACAGGACTTAAGATTCAATAAGACATGTATCACCAAAGATTTAATTCCTAATTACGTTTATATAATGATGAGAAACAAATCTCATTCAGCAATAAAAACAAAAAATGCGGCTGAACGATTCTGGATAAAGAGTGAAATTAAAAAGGACCGCCTCAATACAATTTTATACAAAACACATTTAGAGTTATTCAGGTTATTGCATAATGTAGAAATAGTAGCATTATTCCAAGAAATCAGATGTAGAATAAAACCACATATTGATAAGAAAATCAATACTATAAAGTTGGAGTAAATATTAACTAGGCCAAGTAATAAAATTGTTGGGTTGTGGATTGATGAAAATGTACAAGCTTAAGAATATATGAATATATTTAGCAGGTGCAGTGACAATAAATCAACACAGATTTAAAACAATAATTTAGGCAGCAATTTCTGAAACTTTACATTACTTAAAAAGAACTTTTTTAGCCAATATTTTTGTATACAGCTATTGTGTTCAAAATCCTAAAATATAATAGAACTAAATTATAAATTACATTAACACCTTGTCAAACGTACATGCAGGATGGGGTAGGGAAGTATCACTAACTTTGAAGGTAAATTAAAAATAACAAACAATTTTGAAACAAAACTTTATTGTCATCAGAAGGGTACAACTTCAAGTTAATTTTACTTTGTTTTAAACAACATATCACTCGAGTGATGTCCCTCATTGTCAATACACTGCTGTAGCCAGTTTCTGAATTTTTGCATAACTCTGCATAAGCACCTGTTGTAGAAAGCGGCCAACTTCATGGCATATTGCATGCTTCAAGGCTCCTGGGACAATGTTCAAACACTTTACTCTTGAGGTAGCTTTATAAAAAGTATTTACATGAAGTGAAACACGGCAAGAGCTCGGGCCATATAATGTCACTGTACCGGAGATCAAGTGCCCGGGGACTTTTCTCAAAACACCCATCGTGGGCCATGGCACCATCCTGCTGAAACCAAACTAGTCCCAAATTAATCTGTTGAAGTTATTGTTCAAGAAATTATTGGATCATGTTTACATACCGCTCAAAATTGTTGGTAACAGCGTTATTGTTCAGCTCAAAGTAATAAGGCCCACTGATGTCTTCACAGCTGATTGCACACCAAACTGTCACTGTGTAGAGGCCTCACATGAATTACTCTAGGGTTTTCACCACTCCAGTAACTCATATCTGCTTCTTCACACTTCCAGAAATATGGAAGTGCGCCTCATCACTAAACAAAACACACACATCTTGAGGCAAGTTTTGCATCAAAATTTCACATGCCTGTAATAGATTTTGATCTAGTCGAGGTGTATAAAGCTGATATATTTTGGTTGTAACACTAACAGCCATGTAACAGAAATGCTATACGATGAAAAATAAATCAGCAGTTTCCCATAGTGTCTAAAGCACAGAGGTTTGGTCTAAATAAATAAAATGACGCAATAATAATAATAAACATTTATAATTTTTGCATATATATAAATTCCTTTATGACGCAAAATAGTTACAGTAGAATCACTTTTAATAAATAAAAAGTAAAGAATAAGCAGGCTATAAAAGTAGGTAAAATAAAAGCAGACTTAAAAAATATATAAACGTATGTAACGTGTGAGAACTATATAACAGATTTTTTTTCAACGAGTAGTGCGGTTGAGGCGAACGGTGAAAAGAAACAGTTAATAAGGACAAGCAATGATTAAATTATAAACAGTTTAACAATACAAAAACAATGCAAAAACAATTAAAAAAACAAAACATATATAACAAGGCAAGTCACAATATCAGCGTATGTATCGAGATACGGAAGGCTTGGCACTAATGGTCTACTTGCAAAACTGCACGGAACGGAACGTGAGAGAGAACGTTGGACAACGTTCTGGAAGGAATAGAACTCAAGATGGCGTAGTGAACTGTATACGTAGCTGGATCCAGGTGGTGGAAAATTCGTTGAAAAATGTAATATTTTCTTTGAGAAAGCGACAAATGTTGTTGTAAAGTGAAGGAGAAGTACTTCGGAGTTGCTGTAAACTTAGAAATCAAAATCGATGGTGTGGATTAAGTTAAGTGATATTCGAATTTATAAGTTGACCATGTGCTTCGTCAAAAGGGCGCGAGTTGAACAGTTAGTGCTTCACATTTTATCATAATGAAAAAGAAATCCTAGGTAAAAACAGTGCAACCGTGAGTAAAAATGGCCATTAATTTTTAAGATTATAAGTCTGCAATTTTAAAATTATACAAATTTTAAGAGACAACTTAACTTCAACCTTACACTATTGCGTCATACTTTAAAGTAGACTAGGGCCTAATTATAACTTGTACAGATTTATACATAAATGATTTGTTGTTTGTCTTTTGTAATCTTGATATGTTTTATTGTAAATAACCATTCTTTAATTATGTCAGAGTAAACGAATAGTTGTCTTGCCACAATGTCTTGAATTTCTTTGTTGAGCCACGAATATCCAATTAGCTTGTACTTTGACAGCCAGGTATTCACCCCTGAGAAAATTAAACTAATTCAATAAATATTTCACAATAATTAATAATTATGGATAGACAGATGCCAATAGAGCATAAATGAAGTTATATGTGGATTATTATAAATATTACGATTATTATTATAATTTTTTTAAATTATTTTTTGGGTTAAATGAAGGTGGTATCAAGGTTTTTGTAAGTAAGGTGAATTAAAGTAAGGTGTAATTCTACGTTGGAGTTAGGGGAGATATATGAGGTGGTGAGTTTTAGTAAATGGTGATTTTTGTTTATAGAGGTAAGGCAGCAGGCCTAAAATGGTGATTTTGTTATGGAAGTAAGGCAATAGGCCTAAGAGGTGTTTTTTGATGTATTAAGGTATTTTATGAGCGACGACTTATGGTGTTAAGGTGAATAAATAAAAGAGGTGAAGGAGAGGTGTTAATGATTGTTGAATAATCCACATATAACATTTTATTTTTTGATTTGAACATTTTTTTTATTTTTGAAACTTTACCGAACCCCATTTTTTTTTTAACACTTTATACTTATAGGTATTTTTTATTTTTTTGTAACCTTCCGTTACATGGTACAGACAATGTAAACAATTAGGAGACAAATGTGGAGTAGGTTTAATCGTTTACAATCTTGGAACTCGATGGAATTAAGTCTTTTAACTAAGAAAATTAAAACGAAACAATCAGAAAATTTTTATTGGCAGCAAAAGGGGGAAAGTACCACTGCATTTATTCAAATTTACTTTTGGTGGAAAGGGGGTATTTTAATGATAATTTTACAATAAGGGAAATAAAAGGGATATTTAAGAGTAGGGTGGAATTAATCTTTTTAAATTATAAACCATGGCTTCAAGGGGGAAATTTCATGTGTTCATTGTGTAATATGGGAGTAAAAGCACACAGACAAAGTTTACCCCCAAAATTTATCACACCTATTAAAAATTCGTTTGATGTTCTTCAATCAAATTCGTTAAATTCTGAAACTCATAAGGCCAGTATCCAATACGAGAATGAGTATGAGAATAACAAGAATAATTTAGCAAGAAATGTAAAAAAGATGCCATTAAAAATAAGAGATGTAAACTCAAAAGTGAATGGTAAAGAAGTAGTAAGGGTTGTTAAACAAAGGCCATTGACATTGAATAAATATAAACATAAAATTCATATTTTGGGAGACAGCCACGCAAGGGACTTCCGTCAACTTTTACAAAATAGATTAGGAAGTGAAATATCTGTTGTGAGTGACTATAAACCTAATGCTAGGATGTGTGATGTTTTGCAGGGTATTGAAAACACTAAACAATCAATGACTAAAACAGATTTTTTGATTATTCTGGGAGGAACTAATGACTTTTGTAATGGGTCATCAGGGGAGGCCTTGGGATGTGTGGCTGAAGCTTTAAAGACTACAGAAAATACTAATGTCATTATCTCAACGGTTCCTTACCGTTTTGATGATGAAACAAAAAACGATGCAATTTATAAATATAACATTAAACTTCATGCCATTGCTGCCACTTTCAAGCATGTTAGGCTAGTAAATATTACAACTTTACTGCGAAATAGCTTCACGTCCCATGGCCTTCACCTCAATAAAGCTGGCAAAGGTATTGTGTGTACGGCTATAATTAGACATATACATAATTTGCAGAAACAAACATTCAATAGTTTTTTAGGATAAATGGCGATTATTCTCGGTTTGGTGTTCAAATGTTGCATGTAAACCATACCGAGCATAATAAGGATTCTCTTGTTATTTCTAATCAGGATTTACCCATTGGTAATAACTCTAAAATTATTAAAAATGAAATAATAATATCAGTCTATCACCAAAATTGTCAAAGCCTTAACAATAAGGTTGCAATTATAGAAAATGCCTCACATGAATTAAATTTAGAATGAATTAAATTTATTTATGTTTAACAGAGCATTGGATGGTTGGTGAGGAAATTGATAAATATGTATTTAACAATGAAATGTATCTTGCAACAAGTTTTTGTCGCACTGCTAGGGCACATGGGGGTGCTGCAATATTTACTAAAGATGATCCCTCTAATTTTAGAGTAATGCAGGAAATTAATAACATGTCAATTGAGATAGATTGTGAAATAGCATGCATAGAGATAATAAATTGTAAAGTAGTATTAGTCACTATTTACAGAAGCCCTGTGGGGATATAAACACCTTTTTTGAAATATTGGAGTCATTGTTGAGTCATATTGCTCGTCTTGTTGGCTATTATATGTGGTGATTTCAACATAAATTTTCTAGTCCAAAGTCAGAATCAGGAAAACATTATAAATATGTTTAACCTTCATGCGTTCGCGTGGGCGGTCAAGTGACCGCCTTTTTAGAATTTCCAATGACACGTCCATCATTGAACATTGGTTGAGGTGGGAGGGGCATGTATTCTTTAGTTACACTTATGGCTACTAGTTCCGGCACAAATTAGATTTACCTACCCCCCTCATCCTACTCAGTACAGTTTCAAATTTGGAGACCTAAGGTTGGGCGGTCTAGTGACAGTCGGGCGAACGCTAAAGGAAATATTTTTCGTCATATTGGCCGTCAAGTGAAAGGCTTGCGAAAGTCGAAAAAACTTTACTTAACACATCAGAGCACAATTTAAGTAATATTATCAAAACCAGGCGGGAATGTGGAAGCTGTGGAAGAAACGTATGCCTAAAGCACTCAACCACTAAAGTAAAGTGTGATAGTGTGATACTTGCCAGGTGACTGAGAACGAAGAAATGGAAACAGACTGAACTGAACTATATTCTAAATTAAAATTATACCTACTACAAATTTCATAATTTTTTACTTTCTTTTTTTAATTTTTACCGTGTTAAATATATTTTTATATGCCAAAGGCCAACTTTTATCCAACAATTCCTTTTTTATATTTAGTTTTTGTGCCACGTACTCATAAGTTGATTATATTCTACAAGTGACAAGTTATATACTTTTTTCAAATAGATTTTTTTTATTTATGATACAAATTTAGTTCTTTATGTTTCCAGAATGAAATCTTTATGTGCCCATTATAATTGTGTATATTATAGTTTCAAAAAATATATTTCAGCCGGAAAAATTATCCCAAAATTATTTTTCAGTCAAGAAATTGTGTTTGTTATGCTAACTGTAGGCCTAAGTTGTTTAAATAAATAATTTTAATCAAAACATTTTTTGCCTAGTTTTATTAGAGTTCCTTTGATTTTATGGCAGTGAATCATTAAAAAAAAGTAAAGAAAGTGCTTGATAATCTTGAAAAAACGTGGGCGGTCAACTAACCGCCCGCGCGAACGCTAATGTGACTCAAGTTGACGCGAACGCATGAAGGTTAAAATTTATGGACTTGATATGACAATTTTTGAGCCTACTCGCGGACAGAGTTGTCTTGACAATGTATTCACCTCAATTAAGGAAAGATTTACATCCATGAATACCAATAGACATATAAGTGATCACCTTGGTCAACTTTTCTCTTTTAATGTGAGGGTTAAAGAAGAAATAGTTCAAACAAGTGACCATAAATTGGTCACAAAGATTAATTCAAATAGTATAAGGGAATTCAAATATTATTTAACTAAAGAGAGTTGGAATGATGTAATTTTACAAACTGACGTTAATAAGGGCTTTGATTTGTTCTTACAAACAATAGAATGCTATTATGGTTTATGCTTTTCAAAGTCATACTCAAAAAAAATCAAAAATAAGAATTCTAAGAAACATATAAACTCTAATTGGTATAATTCTGAGTTGAGATCGTTAAAGAATTGGTTGGATATTTTGTATAGTCAGTTTAAATCTACTGGTAATATTCAATACAGCGAAGGGTATAAAGTAAAGAAGGCTGAATACAGGTTAAAAATCAGGCAAGCAAAAAAGCAAGCAAATGTAGATTTTGTAAATCACTCCCAAAACAAAATTAAAGCTTTGTGGAAAATTGTTAATAATGGGAAATTTCATTCAAAGGAATCAACAAATGATAAGTTTACGCCTGATGAGTTTAATGATTTTTTTGTGAACATTGCAAAGGATAATAGGGTAATTAGCTCTAATAGTTTTGATGTATATTTGGAGAAATACCCTGTATCTGATAGTATAGCAAATTTTAATTTTAATTTTGTAAAAGAGAATGATGTTCTTAAAGTTGTAAATGAACTAGCATCTAAAAAAAGTAAGGATCATTTTGGTATGTCAAATGGTTTGGTTAAGGATACCATAAACTGCTTTGTTTCCCCATTCACAATTTTAATTAACAACAGTTTCAGACAAGGTATATTTCCCAATGTTTTGAAAATTGCTCGAGTGCATCCTATTTTTAAAAAAGGTAGCAGAGATGAAATTGGTAACTTTAGGCCAATAGCAATTATACCAGTTCTGTCAAAAGTAATAGAAGTTTTAATTGCAAAACAGTTGATTAATTTTTTGGAAAGCAATAAACTGCTATGTAATGAACAATTTGGCTTTCGTAAGGGACTTTCCACAGTGCATGCAATAATTTCTTTGGTGGACAAGATTCTCGAATGCTATGAGAGCAAGGACTTTGCTGCAGTCACTTTCTGTGATCTCAGCAAAGCATTCGATCGTGTGTCTCATGAAATTCTTAAAAAAAAATTAGAGCACTATAAAATCAGAGGAAAAGCTTTGAACCTATTTGAATCTTATCTCAAAAACCGAAACCAATATGTTTGTACAGAGAAGGGTAAATCTAGCTGTAAAACTTTATCAGCCGGAGTTCCACAGGGTTCCGTTCTGGGGCCTCTGTTGTTTTTGGTGGTTGTAAACAACCTGCATGTTAACATTCCTGCTCAGCTGGTACTTTATGCAGATGATACTACGGTCTTTACATCAGGTTCTAATTATACACAATTAATTGAGGATTCTAAATTAAATTTGAAAATTACAGAAAACTGGCTCACAGCTAATAATTTAATATTGAATAAAGATAAAACGAATACCATGGTATTTGGTCTTAGAGATCATCCTGAGAAACATTTTCATCAGCACTCAAAATTCTTAGGTTTAACATTTGACTCTACTTTAAATTGGCATCAGCATATAGTCAACCTTAAAAAAAGATTAAGCTCAAGTATATATGCACTAAAACGATTGTGTGGTGAACTTGATACAGATTCTCTTCGTCAGGCTTATTTCGGTATCTTCCACTGCCATTTAAATTACGGCCTCATAGTTTGGGGATCATCTTCTCATTCCCAAGAGGTATTCACCATGCAAAAGAAAGCAGTAAGGGTTATTACCGGAGCAGGTAAATTAGATCACTGCAGAGAAATTTTTAAAGATACTAACATCTTAACTTTGTACTCCCTTTATATTTTTCAGAGCTTAATGTATCTTCGAGCTAATCTTAACCAAATAAATTGCAGGGGGGACATACATCATTATAATACCCGATCAAAAAATTTTGTAAATTTACCATATGTTAGATTAGCTAAGTTTCATATAAAACCTGTAATTATAGCTAGTAAATTATATAATGAGCTACCAGAAGAATTGAAAAAAACTAAATGACAGAAATTTTAGCTTAAGATTAAAAAACTTTCTGTGTAAACAGTCATTTTACACTATGGATGAATTTCAAGGAAAATCATGGACTTTGAATGATTTTTAAAATGTATGTATTATATTATTTGTTTTAAATGTGACGTGTCAATGTATTTTATGAAATATTTACTGACAAATAAAATATTCTATTCTATTCTATTCTAAAGGAAGAAGTTTTTCATTTTATTGCAGAAGGTCCGATATTAGCCGAATTTAGAAATCTTGCTTTCTTCGAAAGGTATTGTCTAAACCAGAGTTTGAGTAATTTATTAATGGTAGGTATTGGTCAACTCTTTGTAGATTTGTTTAAAATACATAGCGGTACATGGAGTCTTAAACAAGAGTTGAATTTTTCTTAATGTTTATTTTGTTATTAGATAATAAGTTAATTTTGTTTTTAGTTGAATGGGTGTTAGAAATGACAATACAGAAAATATTAATTTGATCAATTGTTTATTTTATTTCTATATAATTGTGTGAATGTGCTGTCAGGCTTTGGTGTTTTGAATTTAAGGTGTTTTCACCATGTCAGACTTTAAAGTTTTAATGCGACTTCACCATTTCGTGCTTTGCACAACCTTGAGATATTTATTTTAATTTTGGATTGAATGTGTAACAAATATACATATACCTTTTCTGTTGGCTCCACCAGAATCACACAACTAGGGTACATTTCTCTTGGCTTGTGAATGTACTCCAGAGACTAGGTATTAATAATTACAGAGACGTTTAAGTCTAAATATATTCATAAAAAATCTCAAATATCTTCAAGTGAATCTACTATTTAAGGGTCGTCTCTAGCTGTCGGCCATGTTGGCTGACACTCCATAAGACCAATGTTAAATTAAAATCCAAATTTTTCCTTTATTTTTGATCGGAAAATTATAAACGATATGTCATTTTAAAGCTATGGTCAATACGCATGCAAATGGCTTTTTAAAAATTAAGAAAAATATTTTGTTTAATATTTATTAACTATTTAAAACATAGATGTTTAATATTTTTTGATGTTGTCACTATTAATTATAGCGAAAAACTAACAAGCCATTCGCCTGAAGAATTTCGTCCCCAAGATTTTCGTATTTTTTTTTTTTAAACGCTATTTGAACAATTGCGGGTTTTAAATGGATTTAGGCTGAGCAATGTCCGTGTAACCTACTGCCGCTATAGGGTGATTGTAAATATTTTTTACGTTGTAACTATTAATTATAGCGAAAAATTACCAAGCCATTCGGATAAAGAATTTTGTCCCCAAGAGTTTGGTATTTTTTAAAAAACCCTATTTGAATAATTGCGGGTTTTAAATGGATTTAGGATGAGCAATGTCCGCGTAACCTACCGCTGCTATAGGGAGTCGCAGGTTGCTTTCTGTTTTACTAGAGCCGACCCTTAGTAAATAAAATGTGACCAACTCACTTCCTTTAATAATTAAATTTTTACAAGAATTGAAATCCCATGACAAATAACAATCATAGACATTATTTAAAACATAAAATAGACCCTCCAAGCTGCCTAAAGAAATCAATTTCTAATAACAAAATAGCGAATTCATTTAATACATTACTTAATAATTCACTATGTAATTACGTATCAACAAAAAGTTTTCCCCTTTTTCTTTGAAAATATCTATTGTCAAATGGTAACTGGCCCCAATCGCTTTACAACTCTTGGTTTAGCAGCTAATTCTAATAGCTCAGTTCCACAAAAAACTAAATAACATCTTATACTAATTTAAGTCTAAGATTAAATGACAAGCATATGTTTTCGTTTTGTAGTTCAAAAATTCCTCTACTCCCCGAGATCTATCTTACAATTAGAAAAATTATTAAATCTACTTACATCTTGAACCGGCCAATCGACCGATTCAATTGGGGTTAATTAATTACATTAATTAAAATAAATTCAAAGTCATTATAACAAAAGATTAAAGCCAAAGGGTGTCTAAAAAACCCAAAATTAAGATAAAAAAGTAGTTTCCAATGTGAAAATAGTCTTTATTAACAGTTTTGAAGAATTAACTAAAATTGTGTTAGTTGAATACGTGCAGACTATGACGTATGCTTTAGCGACAAAATCGAGCCAAAACCTTGCAGGAACGGACAGGAATAGACTTGTCCAGTCTTGTCTAAATTTGGTTGAAATGAGATAACATTGAAAAGATAGGGGTTTGTAATATTATTTAAAAAAAGTTGTTATTATTAGATTTATGTTGAAAGGAGAGTTAAATAAGCAAGGAGAAATAAAAATAATTTTATTATGATAATTTGTTAAAAAGTTATAGACAAAAATGTAAGCGTAAACAAATTGATTTGGCAGAATTTGAACAAAATCCAAAAACAAAGTAGAGTCATTTGTAGAGTTAAAAAGGGTTAAGAAAATAAAGTAATAAAAAATATAAAGTTATAAAGTTAAATAGCTAAAAAATAAAGTGTAAAGTCATTCTTGGGCATAAAAGGGCCAATAACTCATAAAGTTCAAATGTAATTAAATCATAAAAAATAGCATTTAATAGAGTCAATAATAGGGCATAATCAAGCCAAAGTTCAAAATAAATAAATAAGTAGTTTAGTAAAAATAAAATAAATTAATAAAAAACTTTATTAATTCAAAATAAATACAAGGGAGAATAATAAAAGGGAAATATTGATAAAATAGGGTATATATATGTGTAATAAATTGTAATGCCATGTGAGAAATGAAAAGAGCTTTAAAGGGAGGGAATGGAACGTCGAAAATCAAACGAAGGCAATTAGAGAAACAAAAAGCTGAATAACTAAACAACCAAACAAGCTATTAAAAATCCAACACCAGATCAGCGCGTTTCAAGACCAACCGAAGAAGATACAAGCAAGAAAAAATGGAAAATTTCAAATTTACGGGAAATAAATTTCAAAATATAAACAAAACTACCGAAGTCCATAAATCAAGAATGAAGAGGAGTAGAAACGCCATTCGAATTCCAGAGAAACCAGAAAACGTCAACCAATCCATAGAAGTCAATAAAATCAAAATCCGACCAAGCAAAAAGAAGTTATAGAGTTTGGATGAAATCAAAGCCAAAATTGCAAATCGACAGGCACTGACATGAACTGAAGACCAAAGCACCGAGAAGGAAGTTACGTCATCGGAGGTACTACGTAAAACAAAACAGAGCGCATACTGTAATTCAATAAATGAAGATAATAATTAAATTAGGCCTAATCGACAGGAAATAAAGGCACTAAAATTCATCAAATAAATCAGGGAATATATTAAGACCGAAAAATATATTTCTAAAGCAAGAAATCAGAATTTCTTGTCACCTAGAGGAAGATGCTCGTTTGACAAGTAACAAGTCGAGGAAAGCAGCTTGCATCCCCTCTAACTTTAGTTTAGCACGAAGCGCCAACGACTAAACATCTGACGAGCTCCGAGGGTACTTCGAGAAAGTCGAAGGGTGATCAGTTACGGTGTGCGTTACGTACTAGCTCCGGCCTAAAGTTAAGTCGGGTCGTGATAATTTCGGGAGATGAATATCCATATAAACGGCCTATCTTGCCAAAAGATACTACAATAAACCAGGAGAGGACAACTCTAATTAAGTCCAGGAGAAGACAACTGTAAACCAAAGAAACCATTCTGGGGACCAAGGAAAACAACTTTAAATTGCTGGAAACCAACAGAAAGAATTACGCATCGAACTTCTTGTGTTCTGTAAGTGGCAAACAATCATTGTTACTTATAATTTTAAATAAATCCCTTTTTTGCAAAATAATAAATAAATTAAAATAAATAAATAATTAAATTAAATTCTGGGGAAATTGAATAAAGTAAATTCGTTTAGTAAATTTCATTACTCACAATGGCAAATCGTCGTATGTAAATAATATAATCATTAATATACAAATTTTAATTAATAAATTAATTAATCACTTTGCTACTTTTCAATATACGTAATTATAAGCTAAATATTAATAAATTTCATTGTGTTTTTGAAAATAATAATTTGTTATTTCAAAGTTAATGCATTTATGTTTAATCAATAAATCGTTTTGTGTTTTTCAATAGAAAATTTTGAATATATAATTTACGAATCCCATCAAAATAATCCTAAAATCATTCAGTGCTCTAGTGTAATTAAGTCAGCAGGTGAGTTATTCACGGATCACTACAAATTTAACTCCAAAGGGAACGATCCCGAAAGAGAGTCTAGAATTGAGCTAGTGTACTACACAGAAGACAAAAAAGGTCTAATTAATATAAATTTAAAAAACTTAAGAATTGGAAACAAAAGGTTTTCTTTTTCTTGCCCTCGCCAAACCTCTCAAATTGTTCTAACGGGGTAGTACTAGGGAACAACATCAAATAAGGCCTGAAAACACTTGGATGTTATTTGATGAGGGAAAGTTAACAACAAAAGGTTGTATTTATTAAATAAGTAAAGCGGAGGGAGGTTTGCGCTTGGCAATCTGTTTCAACATCTTTCCTCTCCTCTCTCACTTAATTCAATTTATTTGGATACTTTACCCAAATTTGGTCGCTCGTACTTTTATTGCACACTGATACTCTGCCCGACACTTTCACCCTTTTAAATATCGTCCAGGAATGGTTTCTTGAAGACTTGTTTAATTAGTTGTTACCGAATATAGATTACGAGATGTGTACTTGGTAATAGACTATTTTTCACGCGTTGCATCTCCCATCTCATTTTTCGTTGCATGTTCTTGACTCCTCCTGGTTGGTCCATTTGAATATTGGTCATCGATTTGGGCAAGTTTGACATTATTTTCTGCTCTTAAAGATTTGGCCTACGTGCTTGTAAATGCTGCCGTATGCTTTCTTCATGTTGTAACCTTATACTGGGCATTCGCTTTGGACTTCCGCTCTACCATGAATTGCCTTCCAATTTAATTTGGTCTGCTTTTGTAGATTTATTTCTTTAAAATTATTATTTTATTATTAATTTTAATAAGTTCTTATTGGATGCTAATATTTACCAACAACCCTGACAGTGTATACATATAATTTTAATCAGTGGTGCGCCGAGGATTTGGCTTTGGGGGGGACTAAGCTCAAATCAGAATATATGTATATATACAGTATATATTGATATTCAATAAATCCTTAACGGATGAAAGTTCTTTAATTTATCACAAAGTCTGAAACATTATATATTTTTTTAAAGTGAATGGTGACGGGCTTGAGTCAGACAATAGTGCAATATAAACATTCTTTCCACCAGATTACCCAGTACTGCCTTGAGTGACGGTCTAGCCAGCACCCCAGCGCGATGCCTTATTAGGGTCACGTTATACGAGCGCTGATAGCACCGCATTATTGTCGCGTTAATTGGGTAAATAGAACTACTGTGGGCGATTTTATAGGAATGCTATCAACGCTGGCGAATTTATGTTAACCGGGCGTTGAGCGTTGCCAACGCGGATTGACACGAGCGCTATCAACGCCAAACCAAGTTATACGGAGCGCTGTCAATGCACATTCGCAGCGCAGCTACCAGAGAGGCCACAGTAGAATAACTACTAGAAAGTAGTTATTTTTTATTTCAAAGTGATTATTGTGTTCTTCAAAATGTACACAAGCGAGCTGAGTCGACCCGCGAGCATACCGGATCAGGTCGATTCGGCTGTGCTTCACGCGGGTTGGGTAGATATAGTCACAGATCCCAACCAGAAAAGACGTTCGATCTCTTCCACTGTTCGTTCATGATAATTTTGCAATTCAGGTAGTTGTGACAGTAATAGCAGGAAATCCAGATTAACTGATGGTGAGGTAAAATACGAGCGCATCCTTCCAACATATATATGGATGTTAGATTTATCCACTGCTACCGATTTCGGCGACGGACCGGGTTGGCTGAAGCTTGATACACGATTTGTACCCCACTGGGTGCACGATTTATGCACTGGGTGTGTACCCCACCGTCTAGCCCTCCTGATACACAATTCCTCACATGTTTCTATTATTTGTAAAACACCTAGACAGCCTAACTAAATGGTGTCCATTTTGGAAGATAAGGACGTAACATTGACAAAGCCTCAAAAATGCTGTGTATAACACGGGACCCACATCTCGCTTTCAACGTCCCGTATAACTTGGGAATTTAACGCCCGGTTTTCAGCATTATCAACAAAAGCATTAGCATTTCAACTAATCAGTCCTTGCATACCGTCAACTCTTGAACCAGACCGCCAGCGCTGGGTCAAACATCACTGTTAGAAACTCATGATTGCGTAGGGTAGGGATAATATTTTTTTAAAAAAAAAAAATTTTTTTTTTTTGTGATCCCATCACTATATTAATCATAAATAATGTAATTTTTAATTGAATATCAACTACGTATTCAACGATCGATTAGTTTAAAATCCAATCCACATTTCTAAAAAGACCTTCTGGGGGGAGGACAGGTCCCGTCCCCCCCCCCGTCGGTGCGCCACTGATTTTAATAGAGTTTGTGTCTAGTGTTCTAAGAATAAGAGATGTTTAAGTTTACTTAATGGTATTTTGATATATTTGTGTGTTTGTATATACATGTAGCAATGCTTATGTTTAATAAGTTAAAAATGTCAACCTAACAGAAGCCGTATGGCCATAGTTAAAAATATGTTAAAAAGCTAATGTTGTTGTAATAAGTTAATACAAATATAGCGTATGTTCTATTCTATTCTGCCAGTCCTATTGTGATAGTTCTTGAGTGATGACCATCTTGTATATATGGAATTAGGGGACTGGAAAATCAATCTTCTTACATAATCAATGTTTTCTGGAGTTCGGATGGTCCACTGAGCCCCAACTCTCTTTTGCAAACTCTACAACATACATGGAAGTTCTCCACCCATAACAAAATTAATTTTCGGTCAGGAGCAGTATTTCGAGGGGGAATTCAATAACAAGTACGCAGCGCATGCTGAACTCCAACAATTGACTTATTTTGGGAAAAATACTTCTCGAAGGCAAAAGCGCATTGCTCGTTCGATCAAGCCATGTCTACAACTAATGGCGGCACTAACGATAACTTCCAAGGCTACAGCATCATTAGAACCTACCCACACTCCTATAACACGTCCCTCCATTCACAACGCCATCTCGAAAGTAGGGATACTTCATCCCACCTTGTAGTAGTATGCCCCACTTTGTAAATTACTTTATCCAACCTACATTTTATTTTGATGCATTTTTTTTGCAGTGGTATTTTAAAATATGATTTTATTTTATACCAGAACAACCCAGACAGGGGGTATAGCTAGCACACAGAACCCAAATCAGCAACTCAACTAAAACCTGCACTGATTGTTTTACACAGTTCCTTCCCTTGCAATAAAGGGATAGGTGGGAGGGAGTACAGCTCAAGCCCAGTGGTGGCAAAAACTTGTATTAATAACTTGGGAGAGAATTTTTAAAATATCTGCGTTTGACCTTCCTAACCCGAGTATAAAGTCGATGTTTAGTCAGATAAATTAAGGTGTTGTTACAAATAAATCAAGATAAAAACACCACTTATAAATAAGGTAAACAATTTATTACACACAAAAAATGCATTTGGGAATTTTAATCTACCGCTCAGAAATATTTCAGAAACTATCAGTAGTAAACTTGTAAGAATATGTTTAATGGTATTGACTTACTTAAATATGTTATTGTTAACCTGTTTTATATTTGAAACATTTTTAATTAGTTTCCTCGTTAGATAACTTCTGAAGTTATACATTTAGGAACACTTCTTAGAATTTATATGATATAAATACCACTTTAAGTTCTCCAATTTTCAATCGCCCATAAACAATGAACTCTGTTTAAAAATGTGGAAATAAAATAGAACTCGGACCTTCCCTGATTAAAATGTATTCACAACATCTTTAGTTTCTGAGGCTACAACAGTGAGAGGAGAAAAACATTCCCAGTAAATAAATAATACATTTTAAAATATATTAAATACTGTGAACAAATAAGCTTTTGTGCAAACTACACTATACTAACACGGATACATTCAAAATAATTTAGGGTGTACAAAAGGAAAGGAAAACTGGTAATAACCAGTTCAATTTCTTACGGCTCGACAGGAGTGAATAAATATTTCTGAGTTGACCGCAGCTCTCTAAGTGGCAGAGCTGTACACTACTAGCATTGAGTTTGTGTGTGTTTCATTCTTCCGCTAGCAAATATAGGGCAGCTTCATAAATGCGGAAACTAGAGGGTTACAGGTAACCCTGACTGTAAACACACTGAAATTTGCATGCATGACAATGTATGTGAGTATGTGACAGTTTTCTCTCACACATTAAAAATTAACCAATATATTATTTTAGAGTATTCCTCCGCGAGCAACAAGTTGATGTTATAACCACCAGAATACAGGCTAAACACTCAAGTAGGAACACAAATTCGGCGAGTACATGCTCCCACAATAAAGCAGATTTTTTCGTTATAATTTATCCAAATTACTATTATTTGAAAGGTAATTAAACGTCAAATGTGGTGAGCTTTTTACATTTTTAGATTTGTATTATTAAATAAGAAAAAAAATAGCAAAAACGATATCCACATTCGGACTGTCCTAACCTCTAAAACATGACATATTCAATAATTTTCTGATGTTATATGTTTAACATTACTCTTATGGGAGTTGAAATTCAAGATAAAGGCTGGGTATGCCGAGCCAAAGTTCTTTAAAACAAGAGGTTTTCACACCTTATGGTAAACATTAGAACTTGATCATAAATAACTGAATATTGAAAAGTAGGACAAAATTGTAAAACTGTTAAAGTCTAAATATTTTGATGTACCTAAGTTAATAAAACACTTGTCTTTTAATGTTTTTTAATGTTATAATATACAACATTTAAACTAAATAAATATCAACAATAGTTATACTGTCAACTTCAATGGTAAAATTATTTTTTATAGAAAATAAAAACACTTGTTCTAAATTAATAAATAAATTATAAAACAATAACAAACACATACATTCTTATATTAAAAATTACAATGAACAATGATCGAAACAATCTGAACAGCGTAGAGTGTGATGATATTTTGGCAACGATGAAGCACGACTTCTAATTTACTATAAACTACGACTGGCTAGAGATTATTCTGACTTTACGTGGCTGTTTTCTACAATTTCTTTCCTTTTCTTGATAGGGTTGTTTTTACATTCAGTGAACAGATTGTTCAAGTCAAATGTAGCTTTAACATTGTCCTAAAAACATACAAATATTTTAAAATATAATCAGAAAATAAGAAGTACTAACTAATAATAAACACTAGATATCATACCCGACTTCTTACGAGTTGTACTTAGTAGACAAATAATAGAGATTAGTAAAATTTTTTAATTTCTTCTACATATAAATAAAAATTATGCTTTCGTAGATAATAAATTATACAACCCACAATTAATTATTACCTTTTATTTCTCACGGTTGTTGGCCACCCAGTGTTTCTACGCATTAGTTAAGTCGATATTGGAAAGCCCATCTTATATTACCAACAGTCTGTGGAGTTATGCACGACGTACTGCACAACCATTTTGTCTCTAATTTCTATACTAGCAGGCTTCATTTTGTAAACCTTACTTTTTTATTTCTTTCAAAAATGCTACTTATTTGATAAGTATTGATCACCCTAAATTATTTTCCTCTGTAATGGTTTAAAACTTTGATCGGCCACCATATCTTTACATATTATTGATTCCCCCTCTCACCACTCCCATCATATTTAAAACAAGTTATAACATTTTCACTATAGCAAGCGTAATAAAATGATTATGTATCTGGTTCTGGTATAATAAAAAAAGAATAGTGGAAAGATTCAGTATAAAAGTTAAAAGTAAACAAAGCCTAGATTAGGTTAACCTCAAAAACATCAACAAATTATCACTGAACACTTACAAATTATAATAACAATAATCATTAAACTAATTTAATTCACCGTGTCAAAATTGAATAAAAAAACTAATATGTTTAACTTTGTTTTGGAAGTAACTTAAAAATATTGTTATTTGAAAAAATGATCATAAAATTTAATAAATAATAAGGTAGAATAAAAAAGAATTGTATTTTTACTAAATCAACTAAATAACAATTAGTGAAAGAAACAAATGGTATGATACATTTTTATTTAATCAAACCACAACAGCGGCGTCCATTTTAGTCATGTGACCCGATCTTTTACAAAATTACATGAGTGTTATGGTGTTTAGGATAAACTTGAAATAAAATGATAAATAAACATTTTCAAAGGCAAATATTTAATCAAATAAATGCAAAGTCACAATTACTACGATAGTAGCAGCAATTCAACAAAAAAAATTTTTAAAGACTTATTAGAAAATTCAAAAAAGAAATCTACTTCAGCAAAAGGACAAACTAGATCGAACAGAAAATGATTTTCAGATAGTTGTTCTAATTGTTTGAATTTCCCGGGGTCCTTTGTATCACACCTGCAGATAATTCTTTAGCGTCAAGACGTAAGTTTTTTTAATTGTGAAAGTTTAAAAAGTACAAATTGAAGATATCATCAAGAAAAAAACATTCTAAATACAGTAGAACTTCGGTTATTTGTCAAATAAAGTAAGTTATCTGAATTGATTTCGATAAAGAGGATTTCTCAATAAGTGAATTTATATTAAAAACTTTTGTGTTAGATTGAACAACAGAAAACAAAACTGTTGTTTGCTTTGTTTTGAAAACATTCTGAAAACATTTCTGCTTCTTCCCCTACGCAATAGTATAGTGACCTTCAGCGGACGGGTAGTATCGAATGAAGAAGCGGTCTTGGACCTGTAATACACTCCCCTCTTCGCGGCATCGTATTTAGGACTCGCCATACATTCCCAAGAGTTGTTTCTTCCCCCTGCTACAGTATTTTGTTCTTTTGTTTTTAGTCAGTTATAAGAGTACAACCAATTTGTTGTTAATATAGGCCTAACAGATGTTTTATAAAAATATGTGAAGAAGAAGAAGAAATGAAAAAAGAGTAATACAATTTTCAGATTTTGGCTTTGTTGTAAACAAGGAGAGTCTGTAAAAAGGTTATTTTAGAATTGTGATTAATAGCAAGAATAAATGAAGTTATATGGTAAATGAAAGGAAATAATTTTTTTATTTATAAAGGATAATTATTATAAATTGGTGCCCAACCGGGTTGTACTGTTATACAGTGTTAAACTTTATGAATGGGAGTGTCATTATGAGTGGAAAGCGAAAGCGTGTTGTTTTATCTTTAAATCAATAAACGGTATCAGTTAACTGACACAAACTTTCTCCCAACTTACTGTAGTGAAAATAATATTGTTTTCAATCATTTTATTTATTACTTTTTAGAACAAAACAAAAAAATAATATTCTACCTACGTCAATCGTATAAAAAAATTATTGTCTTAGGCGGGATTCGATCGTGCGATCTTTGAATTACTGGCCGTGATCGCTACCATGGTGCTACCCCGTGCGGCCGCCGCCGCAATGCTAGATTGACAACATAAACTTGTTTATTTTTTAAACATTTCCCCATAATTATAAAACGCCGAAGTTTTGATAAAAGCGGGTGGTGTCATTATGTTTGTCATCTTAAGCACTATAAATACTGAAAATTTGATCAAAATCGTTAGAGCCGTTTTTGAGAAATTTGCATTTTTGTCGTTTTTTATGGGTTTTTAGGGGTAAATTACCCTTAAAAATTGAAAATTCCAAAAAATGAAAAAAACGCCTGGAGATATTAGGGTTTAGTACCTACATACCAAATTTCATGAAAATCGGACCAATAGTGTCCTCTCTGGTCGTGTATACATACTGACAGACAGACACCACTCTAAAAACACTTTTTTGGGTTCAGGGAGCACCAAAACAAAAAATTCCACTAAAAATATTTTTGGGTTCAGGGAGCACCAACACAGATAATTGCACTAAACCATTTTTTGGGGTTCTGGGAGCACCAAAACAGATAATTCAACTGAAAATTCAAATTCGAACATTTTTACGAAAACAATACTTTCTCCATATACTACGTATAGGGTGGAGAAAGTAAAAATGGGAAGCAATTAAACAATTAGATGGAGGTGATTCAATAAGAAAAGTGGCAAATGAATCGGGGATTGGAGACATAATTGGAAAATGAAAAGTGGGTATCTCAACAGTATTCAAGAAGAGAGGCTGTCTAGCAGTATCAATTAAAAAAAGTGAGCATGAAAAAACTTAATTTTTGTGGTTTTTATTACAGTAGCTCCCAGTATCCAATTTCTTTCATTTGATTACATTACAAACCTTCTTTGTTTATTTAAAACTATATTATCAAAGCCAAATAAAATAAATTTTGAAGAAAGTAAGGCTCCAAATCAGCCTATAACGACGTAAATGATGCGGGTACTCGTACCTCAACGGTTTTCTCACGACCTACCGTATTATCTAAGTACAGTATTTGGTTACCCAAGGTATTTCTACAGTACTATTAAAGGAAGATTAGATCCAGAAACATTACTAATAAAAATTTTTAATGAAACCTACAGCCGGTTAAGATAATATCCATGTACAAATTACTAATTTCCATTTGAAGAATATCTACTTGAACTTTTTGGACTTTAGTTTTAAGATTGTTAGCCTAGATAATATTTATTTGTTACAAATAAAGCCTAAACATATTATATTTGTGTACTATTTGACCAGAATCAAAGAGAGAGAACACAGTTAATTGTGGTCAAATTTAAAAAAGTTGTAATTTAAAATATATCACCTATTTACATCACTGTGTTTAACCCTCACCGTTTGGTTACAGCTCAAATTGGCCCAGCCAGTTTTTAGTGTTTTGCAAGCATATTTTAAAAAATTCTCCAAAAATAGTAATTCTATCCCAATCCAAAAGTGTTCTGTACCTTTTTTGTAGAGAAAGGTTCAAAGAATTCATATATGCAATTAAAAAATTTATTGATGTAAAATTGTAAAAGTTATTAGCTCAAGAAACAAAAATGTTCAGTAAAGAAAGGAAAAAGTACAACTTTAAGCCTACATAACAAGTAGTAAATATTTTTTGTATTTTTTTTGTAAGCGTAAAAAAGTTTTGTAATTTAGTTCTAAATAGAACTGTATAAAAACATTTATCAATTTCAAATTTCTTATTTTGAAAAAAGACTGTTTTTATGTTCCAAATACACGACTGCTAACAAAACTATTAATATTTTAATTAACCTATTATTTAATTAACCACGACAGTAATTAACCTATTATTAATATAAATCAAATATACAATCCAGGAAGCTAAAAACAATATGTTTAAACAAAACTAGGCCTAGTTTGAAACGTAATTTACTAATATAAGCTTTGCCCAGAAATGAAATATTATTATAACAAAGTATAGAGGATAAATCAAAGAAACGAATGGTATACTTGTCTTTTCTTAGTTCACAAACGTGTTTGAGTTATCTTTATTTGAATAACAAAATGACATCAATCTAATGGAACTTTGCCGGCGAGATAGCATGGCTCATTTGAATAACGTGGAACGGCGCTCTATACGGTCTCACCAGATATGTACATTCCACTGCTGTCTAGACGAATAAAAAACTGTTTTTTTCTAGTTATTCCCACCATTAGAAAGATCAAACTATTCTCTACAAAATGGTGAAAAGAAATCTGTCAAAACATATGATATAGTAGGCGTTATCTCGGTTGACAAATGGGCTGTTTCATTGGTTGAAAACTGTCCAATCGCAAGGTTTACAGAAATCGTCGGCATAAATCGTGTAAAATAGTGACATTTGATTGGAAGGCACTATTAGAAAGATAAAATCTTGACGAATCTAATGGTAGCTTTATAATCTAGATAGAAATACTTCTGTAGGTGGGCTTGAACGTTGAAGAAGCGGGAAATAACAGTACAATTGTATGCAAATGCACGCGTTGAAACAGCTGTAACCCGATCTGCATATTTTAAAACGATGATTACGTTTGTAAATATACGTTTCACGAAAAAGTTTTAAATACAAAAATGAACGTTTAATAGATTGCCTTTTCAACAGTGACGGTTTTGTTACGATTGGATGATTTTAAGTGTATTAACAGAATATGCAAATTTATGCAAATTCTCGCATATGTTCGAAATGGCTGCATCTTGCGCCTGAGAGAACGTCACTTTGTGCAGTCTGACACTGTGAGGGTTAAGAAATAAATAAAATTGTATAAATTATAAAACACAATCAAGTATATTTTATTACTAGACTGTTTATTATAAATTAGATCAAATTTAGTTGAAACCTTTTAATTCAAGTCAACATTCTAGAAGTTTGTTACAAGCGTGGCTGTGCTGTTAAAATCATTAATAAAATTGTATTCCTACCAATTTGGTTTCACAAAGTGGAACTAATAATAATACACGTTTGTTATAAAATGGGCAATTCATACTTCCAAACATAGCTATTATTGATCCACAAGTTTTCTGACTTTTAATGTCGTATCCAAAACCATTAAAAATAAAGTGACTTAAAATTACCTTTTTATCACTCTTTATAATCAACAATATACGAAATGAGTGTAATGTCAAATCTTTATGGCTAGATATTTGTTATTAACACAAATCAAAAGTAAAAAATCTTATATTACACATACCTCAGAAAAGAAGAATTTTTGCAATTTTCCTTTTGAATCAGCAAATGGTCTTCGTGAAACTTCCTTTCCATCTTTAAATAGTATAACTGTGGGCAACTGACGGCTCAAAGATGAGTCATTTATATGGTATTTCTTGGCGGCTTCAGGATAACGTCCTACGTCAATTTTACCAAACTTCAAGTTTTCTAAATAATACCTGTCAAAGTCAGTCATAAGTATGATTATAATAATAAACAGGCTTGAAAATATTTAACAAATAGCTCTGGTCCATGGTAAATTTGACTGTTTCAAAAGATTATATTTTTTTAAAAGTAAGAAACAGGTATTTATGTTTAGGTAAATGTGTTTTTATTGTGAATTAGGAAAAAATGTTAAATAACCATATTGGCTACCAACTTATTCTAGCAGTTATTTTATTCCAGAGCACAAACTGAAGGAGGATATAACCTCAAAATAAATGTTTGTATAAACTCTTGCACAATTGAAGCTATTCCACAAGCTTAAAAGAAACTTATTCTTAACTTAAAAGGTATATTCTTATGGGGTCATAGACACACTTCCAGCCCTATAACAGACAAAACAGCTGATTTGGTTCAAAATCTTTGCAACACATGTTTATTTAATGCAGTTACATTCATTACCACAGCAACCAACTTGGAAAATTTAAAATCTGTTTATTATTAGTCACAACCAACAGCTTTTTTAGGTTAGGTTAACAAAATAAAATAAAACAAAAATCAACGAAAAGACTTACTATATTTTGTAGGTATATAATTCAAACATCTGTTGTTACTAAAATTATAAATAAAACAGCTGATTTGGATCAAAAGCTTAACACAATTTTAGGTTAGGAATATACTGAACCAACACACATTTCATGAAAGCATTTATATTTATTACTATAACAACCTACTTGTCAAATTTAGAATAGGTTAATTTTTTTTAACAACCAACAGAGTTTTTAGGTTAGGTTTATATTGCTCAATTATATAAAAAAAACTTGGCCCTATTGTGTATGCATCATGATCTGTGCTTACTGGTTTGTGTATAGATTTGGCATAAGAGCCGTAGCGGTTTCAAGACATATCATCTCAGAAGTGCTTGGCTGTTAAAGGGTTAAAGTCTATTCTGAGATTTTTATCGCTAAATAATATTCAAGTCTAATCGTTCAAAACTTACTCGGAAGAAATTTGTGCAAATATTGGTGCAAAGTTGACACAAGATGGATTCCAAGCCGTGTAGAATGTTACCAACCATGTTATGTTTTTGTTTCGGTTCAGTTCATCTTCTAGGGCTGTAGCTGTACGGAAGTAGACGATATTCTCGGGTCCAGAATAAGTAGGTTCTGGCAATAACAAACCGACCACTAGACAAACATAGATTTTTTTTAGTTATAATTCCGAAAATATCGTAATTAATTGATTTATGAATAAAGTTTTAGAACTGTTTCTTGCATGGCGTAAAGTTTACAATAACAATATTATTCATTGGAAAAATGATTATAAAATATTCACAAAAACAATATAGATAATATATATACATACAGATTTATGTTAGGTAACTAGCAACTATAACCGTCTGTACGGTACTTTTAAAATTAGACGCATTAACCGTATACAGTAGAATCCCGCTGATCCGAACTAATTGGGGCCGTGCCCTGTTCGGATTAGCCAGACTTTCTTTAAAATATTCAACTTATGCCCCGAAGCTTTACAATTTAATAATAAAACTACACGAAAGATCTATAGTATTTTGTAAAACATGGCAAACAAACGGAAACATGGTGAAAGAAAACCTAGAAGTGTTAAAAAAACTGGACAAAGGTGAAACTTTTGAAAGATAGACTACCACGGTCACAAACATTAATATTATGTACTTGGTCTTTGGAAATTGATCGTGTCACTATATTGTCCGCACGTTGAGTACAGCCAACGTGGGGGAAAACACAGTGTCTGGAGTATTTTTTACTGTGATGTAATTAAAGTATTAATGTATGTAAGTAATTAAAATTTTACAGTAAGTATAAAATATCATTAACTTCATGTTTATGTATCTACTAACATAAGATTTCCAAAAATACACCTATTTTTAAATTTTTCACCCCTAAAATTTGGCATATTTTTGTCCTGGACTCTATTCGGTTTGACCGGATTTTCGGATTAGCAAGATTTTACTGTAGTTATGGTCCAATTGGAATGTTTATCACATATTTCAACTAACAATAAAAGCACTGACCAGATCGAATGTACTATTCCAAATAGTGTTTCTTCGAGATAGGCTCATTTAAAGACCTTAAAATAAACAAATATATAAAATATGAAATAAAGTGAACTTGTGTCACAAGCTTTGTTGCATGTTTTAATCAATTTTTAGGCTAGTGTTTGTAAAACCAGGCATAATTAATCCAATTAAACCTACAAAAACTACGAGGCCTATTAGCGATATTCAATAGAGTCAAAAATATAATGGGCTATTATCCGGCAAAACTCATCCAAGTATAGTTTTTAGCAAATAACAAATAAATTCCTGCATGGACTTCTGTGTAATTAGCATTGTGGCTTTTACCCTATATTGAAATCGGTATGGATGAATTTATAGTTATGTTATTGTAAAATGAGTTGTAAAATGGTTATTGTATATACAAATTGACAAGTAAAACTATTTTATTTACATACAACTGTTTTATCATCATCATTATAATACCATAAATCTGGTAATAATGGAGTTACTTACATACAAAAAGAACTCCAAATATGAGACCCATTCGAAAATCTGCATAGAACCACAAAATCAAATTGGCAACTTTTGTATACATGAAACTTGATGATAAGTAATTTATCATTGTCACACTTCCAGCTTTACGTGTACGGATCATTACAACAATCATCAGGAAGAAAAGTATCTCCGATTCTCGCTGAAAACATCAAATAGTGATTTATAACATTTTTACAAGTAAATGACACTTTAAAGTTAAACTACTATTGCATTAAAGGTCTAATCATTTTTAGTAAAAGTTATAGTATACGTTCATGCTTTTAAATCTTCATCCCCTAATATAATTTTGGTCTCAGTAGGAATCAAATATAAAAAACTAGGCCTAAAATCCACTAGAGGCCCACTTCTGCAATTAAATGCAGATAAATTTACAAACTGCTTGCGACAATTTTGAAAATTAAGAACTAAGCATGGATAAAGTAAATTTAATCACTCATAGAGTGGATGGACAGCTACTGATATTTTAACTACTAACTACACTTAGGGTTACCACCTTTATATTTTCACATTCCCGGGCAATTGTTTGTGGTGTGAAAGTGCATCAAAATATGAACCCTCAAACTAGTATGACGTCCTGTTTATTTACGGACAAAGTCGTTTATACAAAGAATTTTACAATCATTTACAAAATTTAAACAATGATATTATTGCAACATTAAATAACACTAGGGGCTCTGCCCCTGGACGATTCGCGTACCAAACCCTGCCTCGGCCTTCGGCCTCAGATGGCTGCTTTGCTTCGCTCGCAGTTGGAAAATTCGCTAAAGAATCTCGTTAATCTTTGGTTCGTTTGTACATAGGTTTGTAAAATTATGAAACCAGGCAATTAACAATAATTACAAGATTAATTATAACCTCAAATACATGCTTTAGAAACGTAAGAGGATTTCATTACGATTTTAGTCCTAGTTCTATTATCTTCTGTCAACTAAAGTTTTGAAACCAGGCCTAAATACAGTAAAAATTATTGCAGGATTAACATAACCTCAATACTATATTTCAGAAACGAGCCAGGCCTATTACAAAATTTACTATTAGAATTTATCCATCTTTGCCAAGTTTACCTTTTTTTTGACAAAATAAATTGTTAAATCAGGCCCAATTTATTATAATTCCAACATGCTAAAACAGTATAAATTAGCTAGTTTTTTACAGTAATTAAAAACTATCCAATGAACAGCTGATAAAACAGTATAAATTGGCTTGTTTAAACAGCTGTTTTGATCGCTTCATTTACTATTGCATTCTTATTTTGTAACCAACATGGCAACCCATAAGAACCTATGTTACAATGTTTCAACTTTTAAATTATATTTTCTCAAAAAATTTCATTTTTACACGAAATACAACTATATGGGTGTACTTAAAAATCAAAACTACACCTAAATAAAATTTTTTTTGAATTCGTTAGAACCGTTTTCGAGATCCGCGACAGATACAAAGATAAAAAGATAGATACAAGAATTGCTCATTTAAAGTAATAGGATTAGTGGTACAAAATAATGGAATAGTATAAAATAATCACAATAAAAGGTATAGAATAAAATACAACTAAACAGAATGACAGTTGTAAGCTGTTGCCACACCGAACCGACTAAGTTACGAAAATGTGGTGTTGCTACTTGGAACCGAACTACCGAACAAGTGACTTTGTAAGCAAAGGCCCTCAAATCATCAGTTAGTTGTGTAAAAATAGTATAACCTATTTGTATAACCACAGAATTTTCAAATATGCCTTAATTTGTAAATAAGAAATATACTGATGTGAGTAAATTGTAATACAGTAATATCTTATAGCGAGAAATAAATCAGAATCCCGGATATATAACGGTCGGCTCCAGACTTTCCTTTGTATTCCCGGGTTGTCCGGAGTAATCCCGGACAGGTGGTAACCCTAACTAACTACACTTCATTGTAGACCATTGGTTCATAAAAAATAAACAAATTGATAGCGTAACAGCTGTGTCTTCATGGTTTTCCCTTTGCTTGTTGATTCACAGTAGGCTACATGTTTAAGGTGGACTGAAAAAATCAACAGTTTTGATTAGCTTTTATGCATATACGTTTAAAAAATATTTTTAATACTTTATTAAGGAAGTTATAGCGTTTTCTCAGTTACAAAAAAACTTCTCCATTTTTAGTACCGTACCCCTCTACTAAATTTTACAAACTCAAGAAATTTTCTGGAATTCACACCATGCTAAGAACTGCAATATAGATACTTACTTCGAAACCTAACTAAAAATAAGTTATTTTATCTCCTAAAATTGTCAAATTTGTTTTTTGTTTTTTTTAACTCATTTCGCACACAAAAAACACATGGAAATATTTATATAGCCTAACACAAACATTCCACTGGGAATTACAACTCCACCTAAACTAAAATGTAATGTGTGAAGGAGATTGGAAAGCACATCATCGAAAATGGTTAGAGCGCAAATTTACTATTCGACCCTACGCCATATTGCGGCAGCGGTGCCAACGTATACGCAAGAAATGTTCTATAATATGTCATTGTAATGTTCAATTCAATTTCTAAACGTCTGAAATAAATGAAAACCGAAAACAACTTTCACAAAATGTATTGTATTTAATTATAAATAGAAAATAAAACACTTTAAACTTAAACTCTATTCATAAGTTACAGAGAAAATATTAGATATAAAAACAAAGGATTGTGAATGTGAACGACAACCGGTTACCGCTATTCATACGGCTTAACACCAACTCCTATAAAAGCGAGTGTACGTCCGTACATACATATGTACGTTCGTGAGTAACAATATAACAGCTGATTTCACCCATCATCTGAAATATCCTTAAACAAAAACTTCAATCATTATAATTTCTTGTGAAGTTGATTTTTTTAAATATGAGTTAATAAACTGTACATAAATACAATCTTATATCATCAATATATTATATTCGTTTATACAAATTTAAAGAATAAATATCTCTTAGTTTAAATTCGGAAACATTCGTACATCTTCGTATAACATATAAACATATTTGAATATTAATTTTTACTATAATATTAAGTAACTTCTAAATCATTTGATCAATCAATGTGAAATAAAAAGCAATTAAAAGATAATATTTTTATCTTTCTTTAAATATATAATAACGTAAATAAATAAAAATGTTTAACAAACAGATCTACAATTTTATAATCCTTATAGTTGTACACATTTACCGAGTTAAAAATCCCCTTTAGCATAGTTAGGTAGGCCTAGACAAAGTCTGTGGTTTTTAAATAGCATTTTTTTACATGATGTATTTTTTGTGTGTAGGCTATCTAATTAATCTGCCTGTGACTTTTCACGGGGCTTACTAGTCACTTAATAAAATAAAAGACTTGTATTCAACGCATGACGTCACAACTTATTTCGTTCCATATCACTAACACAAAACTATACAATTACAGTAGGCCTATATAGTATATTCATAAATATATTATCTTCAAATTGTGACCCAAATAACATGACGTAGCTTAAAACATATAGTTGTACTTTTTCATAAACAACAAACAATACAATATTTATACGCATTGCGTATTATACAATATTACATTTATACGCTTTACGTACGAAAAATAATAACTTCAAACACACATTTTTTATATTTATTTTTATATTTAGCCTACTGTACAGTTAATCGTCGTCTGCAAACATATTAGGTGAGGGTTGTAAAGTAAATGTAATCTTGCAATCATTATACCACCAATCTACTGAACTATATATACCGTAATTCAACATTTGATTAGTACAATATACTTAGGGGCAGCACTACTCTATTTCTAAATTTACGCCGCCTAAAGTTCTAACTTATAGTGTTGAGTCACTGAATGTTTACCTGTATTCAACATTTAACAGTAGAATGTAAAACAACATCGTCGTCAACAAAAATATCAGCCGAGGGTCGAATAGTAAATTTACGCACATAAGGGTAATTACAACAAGCCAACATGCCATATTACGGCAGAAGTGCCAACAGCTACCTAAAAACTTGTTTATGCCGAACATAATATTATTTTATTGATATGAGATGAAAAAATGTAGCCTATGTAATATTGATCATTTTCATGTGTAAGTTTATATTTTTATATTTACTAATGATCTTAAATTATTCTTGGCTTAGGCTTATATATCAAAATGATGCAGAGAGGGAGAAATTCTTTTTATTACAGCTATAGTAGGCCTATATTGATGGCATCTACTATCATGCTGTACAGCAGTTGCTGCAAAGATAAGGCAAAAGTTGCTGTGACTATGAGAAACCTAAAAAAAAGTAACTCAACCTATTTCCTAATAATTTACATAGGCTAGTTTGTCAATTGATAGTGTAGCCTATGATTTGTTTTTAATAAGTTAGGCTAAAAAAAATATTATGAATGTCAAGGGTGTCAATAGATTTTGGAAATATTACAAATATTGCAATTCTTTGCTGGAAGAGTACAGTAAAATTTAAGTACGGTGGTAAACAAGAAATAAAAAAAAAATGGGCCTGGAATAGACACAGCTTAGGTTAGAAGTACAATCAAGAGGGTTTTAAACACGAAATTGATATTTAGAATATTAAACACAATCTAAATAGTCTTTAACGTAATGTCTCTAATGCAATAGCAATAGATCATAACTTACAGAATCCAATTCGCATGGTAATTCGAAGTGTTGAAACAAGTAATTACAAAGATGAGGTATTTTCTTCGAAAACAAATATGAAAAACTAAGAATTATATTTACATAATAATAAGGCTTTAACAACATTTTTAAGTCCTTGCTGATTGGCATTTTTAACATCTTTTTGTGTACCAAATTAATACAAGATTTGCCAAAACTCAAATTAGGCCTATGTTTATTGTTTAGTTAATTTTAGGTTACGTTACTGCTAACTCTGATCGCTGATCTAACTTGTTCCTTCAATGGTTGAGTTCATCCGCACTGATCGGTAAATTTCTGATCAACCAGACCGGTGACAGATGACGTAGCGTTTAAGTGATCATAGATGAGTGCGGCTGAACAGGCTATACAAATACACCGGTGAGAGGTTGTGGCGGTCATTTAAATTAGCTGTAGTGAGTGCAAGTGGAAGCATATTTTATTTGTAAGAAAACAAAAATGGATCGAGTTCGTACAACTGTAAATGCTATCGTGATAAATATAACATTTTAAATTTAGTTCTTATGGCAGCGAATTTGGTAATACCAGTTTTTACTACGAATACGTTCGTACGAATTATTTGCACACAGAGACAATAGGGCCCGCAATGAAGGTTGGTTATTTTTAAAACCATCTTTTATGTGTATAAACTTGTTTTACAATTATATGTTATGTTTTGACTTTAGCACATTGGTATATACATTTGGATACAGTAGTTCGAAACATAAAAACGTACTTTCCTACATTATTTATGTATTTACTGTATTAATAATTTTAAAGTGTTCTCTTGTGGATTAAACAAATAACAAAAAAAAAAACCTAATTATTAATAATAAGTCATAGGATAATAATATACAGTAAATAAATACAAATATTACAGACAATAATCAGTCTTTTCTTAAATTATATACTTAATTATATAATTATGTTTGAGCATTAACAAAAATAAACACCATCAAATTTAATAAAACGTTCGTTTTTCAATTACCTTCTACTATCCTTTTATGAACTTCATTGCTATCCGTTATGAACAGATTATTCCATCAACATCGTATTGAACATTCCTAAAGTCTAATATTTTAATTTTACCGCGCCTGACAAAACTGATCAGCTTACGGTGACCAATCCACCGTAGTTTAGTTACGGTGAGCAGATCACTGATCAGAGCGGAAGTAGTCGTCTGCTATTTCAGTCAACCGATGTCAGATCAGTTTGCGTTCTGGGACAACGATTCCCACCGGTGGACACCGATCAGTGCTGCTGAACTCAACCAATGTTGTGTTTACTGAAAGATTAATAATTATTTGCATCAATGCTTAATCTGATCCAACTCTGTTCCTTCAATATTGTGTTTACTGAAAGATTAATAATTATTTGCATCAATGCTAAATCAGCTAAATTAGGGTTTTTAAACAAAACAGTATGCCAGCTTTAAATTACAGTCGCTTTATGTGAAGAATAGGTAGGCTAATCCTTAGGCACATGTGCCTGAGTAGGATTTACCATCATAATTCTTTAATCTTTTACTATAGGAAAAAGAAATAAAGAGATCAGCCATAGTGCCGTAATCATTCAAAATATATACAAATGCAAAGGATGCCTTGATAATAAAACTAACTTAAAACAAAAATTGGATAAAGATCAGAATTTTACACTTACAAACACACAAACTTATATACACCACCCAATCTACACTCACACATACATAACATATATTTCAGAACAACATCAACTGGTTCCCACTGCCTCACCTCAAAACTAATTCAATATTTTCCACTGAATTCAGCCATAATTTAACAGATTTAGAAAACTGGGATATATTGTTTCTCTTTTGTACATCTACTGGTAGCATGTTAAATATTTTCTCCCCCTTATACTAATATGAATTTTTAACTGCTGTTAATTTAGTTTTTAACAGTTGAAATACTATTTTCCTCCTTCCACAGTTTCGCCTAGAACCACTTAACGTAAGAGTTGAACGTAAGTTTGTCATTTAATACGTCATCAGTCATCTGGGTTTTTTAAAAATGTTTTATATATTTCAAACTCCTCTATTGCAAAAACAAAATGAATGCAATTTATACATATGACTAATATTGATTATGATTATTGCTTTGTTTATATAAGACTAGGAGAAACTCCTACGTGCTCCGCACGCCAACCCCGTTATAACGTAGAAACCCCCTTATAAGGTAGAAGCCTAGAAGGTTACCATGTGCAACTGAACTTCCCCTGATCCTGAGAGTAGGTAGCTGAAGTGATTTTAGTGATTCCTGCTATTTTTGGTCACAAGTTATAAAATGTCATCTTATTGATCTTAACAAGAATTTTTTTGAAATATTTGTTGCTAAAAACAAGATTTTTATAATTTTATTCCTTTTATATACATATTTCTATATCAAAAACAATTATTCCTTATAAAAAATAACATTTTTAATTCACTATAAATTTAAAAGCACCTAATTTAATTGAAATATATTATTTTATTTATATAGCTACATTTATTAACATTATGCTATAACATTTATTTACATTTGCACAATATTTTATGAAACAGATGATTTGAGATTTTCATCTTGTAAATTAAAAATTTGTATGTACAATAACAAACTAGCATACACCTGGCATACACTACTAGGCTAGCAATATTTTTTCTTAATATAATTCAACTTAAACACAATATTTTTACCATTAAGTTCAACAATTTAGGTTCATTTTGCATATACCTATAATATAATATCTGATGTATTTGTCTCTTGATTGTTAGTGTTCACCATAGATTTGTGTATAACGAAAATGATCATTACTTTACTTAATTCTCCACTCTTTAGTTCAGAATATGAGATTGAGATAAGCAACTGTAAAATGTGTTAGCGTTGGCAGTTCTTAACAATAATTATTAATCGCAAATTATTAGTCGCATTTTTTTAGGCTAGGTCGTATAAATTCATTAAAGTTATTGAAATGTTTTGAAGTTATTGTATTTAATTATTTATTTTACTATTAAGTTTGTGAAAAGAGAATATAATATAAGTTTATTAACAAAAGTGTCGTGCAATGGCTAGAAAGGGATACATAAAAAACTTAGTTACGTGTTTAATAATTTTGAGTTGCTATGCTGATTCAAATCATGCCTTTTATTTGCCTGGCTTAGCGCCTGTAAATTACTGCAAAGATGGAGAAACGTCGCCAACTTGTAAGGTAAGTATTGAAAGAGAAGTCTTAATTGTTATAATGCAGTAATAGGACTAGGCTAATATTGTTTTACTAGAGACTGAAAAAAGCCTCTACTATAAATATGATTTTTCTGTCATGACTCATTATTTAGAGGTAGCCTATAATACGTAGACACATAATCCTAATTATTGCAGTTATAGGACTAACATTGTTATAGTTTGATGTAGGCCTAGTCTAAACTAAACTTTTGCTGTCATGATTACTTATGATCTCCTTGTACATCACAGACATATAGGCCAAATTATAGTAATTTATAAATTTTATTTCCAATGCAAATATTTTAAAGTATAGCCAAGTTTTTGTTTTGCAGGTCCTGTAGCCTATAACTTAAATGCCTCCTTCATAGGGCTCTTATAAAATTCATGGCCGAAACAATCTTTACTAGGCCTACTACTGTACTGAAGATTAAAATTAAAAAGTTGACGTTAATTTCATAAAGAAAGTAATGTAAAATCTAATAGCCTACAATCACAGTCGAACCTCTTTGGCTGCATTACTAGCCTACCCTTTTATAGTTCATTAGTCTAGGCCTGTTCGTTCTTTCAAATAAATTAATTGACATTGTAAGATCAAAGTTTAATAGCCCAGACCTATAGCTTAGTGGAAATTTCAGCGTAAAAAGTTATTGTAAGTTTATAATTGCAGAAGACAACCTCTTTTTTAAGAAGAAAAGTAGTGCTACCCACATAAGCTCATTGTCACCAAGGTCACTAGATAGGCTAGTAAAGGTTGCCTCATAGTCATGTAAACAAACTCGACTAGGCTATCTATAGTGACCTTGCATGGTCACTGCTAGGTTCACTTTTTATATTATTTAGGCCTACCCTTAAACTGATTTAATGCTAATTTTTTGCAATGCCAAGAGCCATTTCGGTGTAGGCCCTATGTGCAAACGGTAAAAATGTAGTTTACCTTGTCAATCGATTTCTAAGGGAATTTGATATAACATGAAAAGAACACATCTAACTGATTGTAGAAACAACAAAAATTTTCCCGGGAAATAAGTTAATATTTGTAGGAGTTATGAAAGAAATAAAACTTGAAATTGTATAGGTTAAGTTTCGACTTTTCCGCGATATTTGACGTAATTAGCCTATAACAAAATAAATCACTTCACATACACACCAAACATGTAAGAATTAAATAAACTAAACAATATTAACCCCAAAAGTATCCACAAAGCAAGAAAATGTGAAAATAATGTAACAAACATAATTACGAAAACAAATGCATCGAACAATAGAAAGTACAGTATAACTGCGTATTTAAAATGGAAATTCATCAACGTTGCCAAATCGAACAATAGGTTATTGTACTGAATAAGGTGTGTATAAATCAAGGTAACTAGATAGTAAAGGTTGCCTCATGTTTTTATGATTATAATATTTTGTCGTATTATCACTTTATATAATTTTAGAATAAAAAAAAACTAGAGGACTTACCTAAACTGTTTAGTCACAGTATTTTGCCGATAACAGTATGATTATAATATTTATATAATTATAATATTTCGTCGTATTATCACATTATTTATAATTAGAATGAGTTGAAGCCTAAACTGTTCGTTTCTACAAAAAAAAAGAACAAGAACAATCTGGCAACGCTGAATGTCCTAAATGACAAGTTATTGTTCAATTCCAACTTAATATTTGACACTGAAATATTTGAAAGTACCAAATGACTTTATATAGGAGTGGGGATTATCAGATCATCGATGTTTGGAGGGAATCTTGACCTTAGTTCTGACTCCGCATCTGTGATGATCACATGGGACGGGTGTTCCAATTTGTGTTAAATGTGTACGTTGTTTGTGTGTTTTTGTATTTGTGCTGTTATATGTCTGACAATTTTTTAATGTTAATGACGACCTCTTAGGAGTAATAATTTCACCTGATGATGGATGAGTGATATCATCTGAAACCGCGGTAGTGTGTTTTTTCACATAAGTGGATCACTTGACGGACATAAAAGGTAATATTTTATTATTAATTTTATTATAAAATATTAGAAAATTGATTTAAAAAAATGTGGATTTATCCTAATAAACCTGGAATAATAAACATTCATCACTGAAACAAATAAAACGATATTCTAACAAAACAAGAAACATTAACAAGAAATTGCTACAACATTGCCAAATTGAACTAAGAACAATAGGTTAGCATGTTAGTTACACGCATCCGTCGATCTAAAAATGAAATTTTGTACACGTTACGAAAATGAGACTTTCAAGTTAGTTTAGGTTTTTTTTTATAAGTTGCAACCCAAAAAAAGCAACCTAAATCTACACTAACCTACAGTCTGCTGTCCACAGTATGTTCTCAGTTTGTTAATATTTATAGGCCAAGTTGTTAGCACTTCGTACTTTCCTAAAAAAAGGTGCTAATCTGGCAACACTGTTATAATATAAACAATATAATCACCTTAACAAGATGGCTGAATGTGTGCTATGTTAATTCCCCTTTTAAATTTTTGGTTTTGTTGAGGTTAGTTTAAAGGGGACTAGCTGGCCCGATCCGGCATTGCACGGATAGACAAATCAAAGTTAAATGTGTATTAACAAAAAATATATCATTAAATATATTATACTGTGTGTATTTCTTATGGGTATTTTTTGTAACTTTGACCCCCCAAACACCCCTAAAATTTTGAATTTTTTGAAAACCTTTCTTAGCGAGCACCTAAGGCCCTAGAGGAAGCTACATACCAAATTTCATTCCAATCCGTTGGGTGGTTTTTGAGATTTTGTGATGAGTGAGTCAGTGAGTGGTGGTATTTGGATTTTATATACACAGATTGAATTAAAATTTAACTTTTTACATTTTTCAATTAATTGTTTAATTTATGATAATAATTAAATAGTATTAATTGTGTAAACTCTTGTAGAATTGGCAATTCAGTATAACAGTGATTTATTCTAGCTTGAGAAAATGTTCCACAACAATTTTTCTTGTGCACAGGTGGCATAATTCCTTCTATAATAATATGGCATGAAGGCATACTGTAAATTTTGACTGGAAACTGTTTAAAGGTGACAATAGTTATTTTGATTGAAACTTGTATACCTTTACATTCTCTAGAATAACAATTTTGTGCTAAATATTTCTAGACTTGGAATGAAACTCACTAGGTAACCAGAGTTTAAAAACTGCCGATGTGAAAGCGATGAAGATTTTTACAAAAAATAATAATTTGGTCAAAAAGACACCTTTCTGATAGTAGATTACCGGTTGCGATTGTATCCAACATGTAAATGAAAATTTCCAGACCTTCAATACAAAAAGCTTATCTCTATCTTTGCAAATGTTTGAATATGTCAAGTAAATTTGTTACTGTTAGATAAATGATTTAAACTACACACAGATATTGAATTGATTATCTACACTTCTGAATGTATTTATCTTTTGGAATTAAAGTATAATATGTAAATCACGTGCTGATAACATGATGACTCATCTCTGTTTTCCGTAACTAATAGATGATATGAATAAAAGACATAATTAAGCTACTGGTTTTAAAAGTAAATAGCTTGTTTGTTAGGAAGTAAATCTATGTTGGCAGGCCTAATTAGCAATGT
>JAGFPH010004224.1:0-17757 GCA_018207615.1 Philaenus spumarius
AAAAGACGTAGAAAACGAATTTTCCCAGACTGGTGACCATTTCCAATAGATTTCTCGTGGCCAAAAGCCCTATATAAAATCAAAAAATCAAAAATCCTTAGACGGAGATTCCAGATCCATTTAGCAGACAGACAATAATTATTATCTCTCCCTTTAGAAGATAAGATTATATTGTTTCTTCTTTAAATGTTACTCAACGCACGCTCGTTCGTACACTCGCCTTTGATGAAGTAGATTTTTTAAATATAAGTTAAAGAACTAATGTAGGCTATATTACGTTGTAAGATTTGCTTTGAGGTTATAAAATGAATATAAGTACAACCTTAGTACGGTATTGACGATCGCCCGGTGTACATGTTCTACCAGTGCGGCAATAATAAAACATTAATACCGGTAAACTAGACTAGGGTAACGATGCGTGGCGTCATACCATGATTATGTGTTTTTATTGTGTCAGTGTCTTTGTGATAATAATTATAATTTATTTATTTATGACTTACAGTCCAATAACATTGTAATTAAATGTATAAATGTGCCAATAATATATGGAAGACGACGCCAGTACAGGCGGAATTAAATCAAGTAAGGATCTGAAGATGACGGTATAACCGTTGAAACCGGTCATCCTAACCAGGACACATTTTGGATTGTCGACGGAATGATACAAGGTAATTAACCTATTGCAATATTAATCTAATACACAATCCAGGAAGCCAACATACACTATGTTTAAGATAAATACAACCTTATATCATCACAATATATTCATTTATTCAAATTTAAAGAATAGATATCTATACGTATAGCATCGTAAACATTCGTACATCTTCTACTATGATCTTTTTCATTATAATATAAATAACTTCTAAATCATTTGATACATCAATATGAAATGTAAAGCAATTCAAACATAATGTTTTTATCATTATTTTGATAAATAATAACGAATATATATTCACAATTTTATCAAATAGGCATGCATACGGTTCTATAAAATTAGGCCTATGTCTAAACAATCGTTATAGTTGTACACATTTACCGAGTTAAAAATCCTCTCAGCATAATTAGGTAGGGCTAGATACAGTCTGTTGTTTTTATAAAGTAATTAAACAAAAAATTATGTATTTCTGATGTGAACCTAATTATTCTGCTTGTGATTTTTTACGGGGGCTTACTAGTAGCCTACAAAATAAACGGCACAAATTTCTCAGTTAAAAACGTGTAGGCCTACATCAGCTGTAACATAACTTTCGTCGAATATTTTCCATAAACCCCACTACCAGTTGATAATGCGGTCTTACGAGTTTTGGCGCGTGCTGTAACGGATTCTCCTGCCGCCTGCTGCCGGGCGCGTGCCTGCCAGGTGTTGTGCAACTGCCGCTCTCCGCCGCATCCCACATGACCCTCTAACGGCCGCTACAGGTGATCGCGTCCTCTTTATTTTATGTAATATACGTCCGTTATATCTTACATGCAGGTTTTTTTCACCCGTTTGCGCTTGCGCGTTCGCCAAATTATATCGGAATGCGGTCTCGACAAAATCCTCAAATCCGGCCCGGACGATCACCTGGCCGAATAATTTTACTTAGCACAATTAGATCGGCAATTCATTTATATTAAAGCTAATTCAGTGGTCTTCTTGACCGGTCGCTAAATGACTACTATTAGGGTACGCAGCTTTATTAAGTGCAAAACAACCGCGGTCTGTGTAATGGATACGTGTAATGGTGTTTTAATTCGACCGGTCCGTCTCATCGCGGCACTGGTTGGCGATAAACTGCCTGTGAAAGTAATGAATAAATTAATACGAAATTGCATGTTCTTCGAAAATTTGTTTTGAGTTCGAATGTTTAGTTCTTTATCTGGAAATAACAACAACAAAAAAACTTTGGACAACCGGACTTACCATACAATTTGTATTTCTGTTTTCCAGTTTCGTTCTAGCTACTGCGCAATTTTGACCGAGTCTTGAGAATTATATTATTTCAATAATTATTACATCCCCCCACGGCAAAGCGAAAGCAAATTATTTTATATTCTGATATTTTCACGGAAATTACGATCGATTAGGACAGAGGCATTTGAATCAGGGCAGGGTGTGGGGGTAGCAGTGACCTGGAACTTGACGCATGCGCAGTAGGAGCTGAGTTTAGATTAGGGCAGAGGCACTAGGATCTGGGTACGATGGTGGTGGTAGCGGTGAACTAGATCCTGACGCATGATGTTTGGGCCAGCGTTTTGATTAGGTCAGAGGCACTTGGATCAGGTCAGGGTGTGGGGGTAGCGGTGACCTGGAACTTGACGCATGCGCAGTAGGATTTGTGTTTTGATTAAGACAGAGGCACTTGGATTAGGGCAGAGTGTGGGGGTAGCGGTGAACTAGATCCTGACGCATGATAGTAGGGCCAGCGTTTTGATTAGGTCAGAATTCCAAAAGATTTCATTCTAGTACGAAAATCTTAAGATCAAGAAAGTGCTTCTGGTTGTAGGGTTTTTTGGCTAACGAACTCGACCGAACGCCTTAGAAAACCATTGTGTATACCAAATTTTTACTAAATCGGACGTAAAATGCGGCCGTTAGAGTGCGAACACATATATATATAACATTTTTAATGACACCCCAAAACGGATTCTGTGGACCATGCTCGGTACTCATTAAGTACTACCGACCTTAGGTCTCATCACAAAAATCACTGCAATAGCTCGTCTTTCCTATGGAAATAATAATAGTTATGTACATCGGTTAGGCGAGTTAAACGACAGGATAACTCTTAAGAATGTGTCTTAAGATTAAAAAATAAACGGTATCAGTTAACTGACACAAAATTTCTCCCAACTAACTGTAATCAAAATAATATTGTTTTTAATAATTTTATTGTTTACTACTTTTTAGAACAAAACAAAAAAATAATATTCTACCTACGTCAATTGTATAAAAAAGTTATTGTCCCAGGCGGGATTCGATCGCGCGACCTTTGAATTACTGGCCGTGTCGCTACCGTGGTGCTACCCCGTGCGGCCGCCGCCGCGATGCTAGAGTGACAACACAAACTTATTTATGTTAACACATTTCCCCATAATTATAAAACGCCGAAGTTTTGATAAAAGTGGGTGGTGTAATTTTGTTTGGCATCTTAAGCACTATAAATACTGAAAATTTGATCAAAATCGTTAGAGCCGTTTTTGAGAAATTTGCATTTTTGTCGTTTTTTAGGGGTAAATTACCCTTAAAAATTAAGAATTCCAAAAAATGAAAAAAACGCCTGGAGATATTAGGGTTTAGTACCTACATACCAAATTTCATGAAAATCGGACCAATAGTGTCCTCTCTGGTCGTGTATACATACAGACAGACTGATAGACAGACTGATAGACAGACACCACTCTAAAAACACTTTTTTGGGTTCAGGGAGCACCAAAACAAAAAATTCCACTAAAAATATTTTTGGGTTCAGGGAGCACCAACACAGATAATTGCACTAAACAATGTTTTGGGGTTCTGGGAGCACCAAAACAGATAATTCAACTGAAAATTCAAATTCGAACATTTTTACGAAAACAATACTTTCTCCATATACTACGTATAGGGTGGAGAAAGTAAAAAATGCAAATGTGTAACTATAGTAGGGTATAACATTGAAAACAGACTTTAAAGCTTTTGTACAACAATCATAGAGAAGATAGCAAGCGTACTGGTCTTCCACTTCTTGATTTTTACTTTCATTTGTTCAAAACGGGACAAATCAAAATAACCGAGATGTCCTATTTGTTTATTTCTTTACAACTTGTAGGCCAGTGACCCACCTATCGTAGTCTACAAGTTGTCTTCTGACAAAGAAGTCCAAGTGAACCGCGCTAAGATTTAGACTTACCACCTGTTTAATCTGAGACGTAAGAACAGCTGTTTTAGCCGCCACCTGTGCTTGCAATCAGAGTATTATCTATTCAGAGATATAAATAATAAGACGACACACTGATCATCGTAGGTTGAGTGTGGTCAGGGTTTCTGCAACTATGGTTTATTATCTTAGTTACTACAGTAGTCTTTTTAGCGAATTTACATAGAAATGATGAGCTATATGCAGTGACAAGTAAGTGAGGACCATCATGGTCCCCAGAACACGTTGTGGACTCATTCAAAATTGAGTATGTATATATAAATATATATATATATATATATATATATATATATATATATTCAGTATAAACGTGTGGGTCAAACGGCCGCATCTTTCTTCTAATCTGGTCAAAATTTGGTACACTCGTTTGTTTTCGCTCTGGCGAGTTCGTTAGCCAAAAAACAAAACAACTATAAGCACATTTGTTTTTAGATTTTGTACTAGAATGACATTTTTTTGGGTTTTATCTAAAAATATACAGGATGTCACAAAAAAACCTTAGCGGACTATACACGATAGGATTGTATACATTTAAATAAATAAAACATGTTCAGTAACTTTTTTTCGAATTTGACTCAGTTTAGTCGCAATTCGACATTTGTTTCTTTTTTTACAAAAACTCACTGTAACTCCAGAAATAGATAAGATACTAGGGGAGACCCCTGCGTGCTCCGCACGCCAACCCCCAATGGAACCTTCCAAAAACATAAGTTATGTTTTATTTATAACAAAGGTGTAGGATTAATAATAACCTCAAAACTAAGATGGTAAATAATATTAAATGTTCAAATCAAATTGTTTCGTATATTTTATAACATCAGTTGTAATAATGGTTAAAAGAACCAGCAAGGCTCAGGTCTACACTTTAAAACCCTAACCTAAAAGCTAGAAATACAAAAATAATTGCTTCGAATTTTTAAATCAGCTGTTAATGGAAATATTGGAGCAACCAGCTATATTACGGTATCTGTTATTTTATTCAATTGGTTGCTATGGTAATAAATGTAAATACATGTGTTGGTTTATCATTCTAGGCCTAACCTAAGAATTTTTTCCGACTAATTTACAAAAAAAAATAGGTTTTTATCGAAATTAATTATATTCTATGTTACTCAGGGATAGTGTAGCTTTTTATTAGTAAAACTATTTTTTCAATCGGTTCTGTAGTGCCAGAGATTACCCCCTACATACAAACAAACAAAAAAACTTTACCTCTTTATAATATTAGTAGCAAATAGATCAAATGTAAACTACAGAACAGCTGTTTTATGTTTTTAATTTATTTATTTAATACCAAATGTTTTAATGTAAACAAAGCAGATGTTTTTAAATTCTCATGTATTTCTTATGGGGATTTTTAGTTTTTCGGGGACCCCAAAAACCCCTTAGTTTTTAATTTTAGAAAAAACTTATAGTTTTCCCTCGTTCCTTGAATCGATACCTTTAATTTGATACCTCTCCCATCATCCTCCGATTTACCAAATTCCCACAATTTTTAATCTAAAGTTTCGCTTACAGAATTATATATAAGGATTGGGTTGAAATTTATTATAAGCATTTTGTATGTCATGATTTGCAAGTGTACCAAACACCAAGAATTTAAATTTATAATTTTCAAAATGGCGGACGTTACACACGTTTAACGTGGAATATCTTGAAAACCAACAACTTTAATTTAAACAACAAAGAATTTACAATAGACAAAATATTATATTTTTTTCACGACAAACAAATGTTTTTTCTTTGTTACTGTGGGTCAACCGAGTTATTGATAAAAAATGAAAACATAATTTCTGGGTATTTGTCTACAACATTATTTTAAATTAGCCAAACACCAACATTTCAGAGCGATGGGGTTTATCTTATTTATTAAAACTATAAGAATTTAAATATTTTGCGAACCCATATGAGTAATTTTAATAGTGATAATTTTAATAGCCTACTGTTTGTTGTGAAGGAAAATTACCTGTTTCTAAATTTGCCAAGTTGGTAGCTATTATAATAAACTAGGGGCTCTGCCCCTGGACGCTTCACGTCCCAACCCCGCCTCGGCCTTCGGCCTCAGATGGCTGCTTCGCTTCGCTTGCAGTTGGAAAATTCGATAAAGAATCTCGTTAATCTTTGGCTCGTTTGTACATAGGTGACCGAGCACAAATCAGCTGTTTTATTTGGCAGCTGACTCAAACTCATTAAACATTATCTCCATAAGATTAACATGGGAAATTTGAACGATTGTTTGGCGGAACTCCTTCTTAGGTTAATAGCGTCTAAAGGGATGATTGGTTCTTGAATCTGACGGAAAATCTCTTCTTTGAAATTTAATTTTCTGCAACTTTTGTATTTAACATTTTTGCTATCTCTTACCGTTTTCTTACTAAATGCGCTCAACGTGAGAAATTGAAAAAATCGAAAAAATCTTTCCACCCAAAAGGTGCTTCCAAAATTTAAAAATGTTAAATTCTGGCAATTTTCCCAAAGGTTTCTCGTCGAGAGTTTTAATTCAAGTATCAGGTCGCGGGGGGTACGATTACGGGAAGTGCCTAACAATTAATGTCAGTGAATCAGTGAAACTGGCTAGCTTTAAAAACGTTGGGCGGAGCTTCCTTTCTCGGATGAATAGTGGCTAAATGGATGATTGGATCTTAAATCTGATGAAAAATCGTGTGTCTAAAATTAAATTTTCTACAACTTTTGTATTTAACAATGTTTGCTATCTCTTACCGTTTTCTTACAAAACGCGCTCAAAGTGAAAAATGCAAAAATTTAAAAAATCTAAAAAATCTTTCCCGCCCAAAAGGTGCTTGCAAAATTAAAAAATGTTAACTTCTGGCAATTTTTCCAAAAGTTTCTCGTCGAGAGCTTTAATTCAAGGTATAAGGTATAAGGTTGAGGGGGGTCCGATTACGGGAAGTGCCTAATAATTAATGTCAAATAATCAGTGTTACCGTCTAGCTTTATATAAGTAGATGTAAATGCTTTCAAGAAAAGTATGTTGGTTCAGTATATGCATAACCTAAAATTGTGTTAAGCTTATGATCCAAATCAGCTGTTTTATTTATAATATGTAACACGAGATGTTTGATTTATTATACATTAAGCATTTATCGTTTTTTTCTGTGTTTGATTTTATTCTATCAACCAAACCTACAAAATTTGGTTGTGGTAAATGATAAACTGATTTTAAATTATCTAAGTTAGTTGTTATTGTAATGAATGTAAACGCATTCAAAAAACGTGTGTTGGTTCGGTGTAGGCCAAATTTAAAATTGCGTTGCTAAAATTTTAATACAAATCAGTTGTTTTACCTGTTTAGGCATTTGAGTGATACAAGGGGTAATATTGACCGTTTGCAACTCTTAAAATCAATATTTAGCAAAATCCTGTCTTAGCACACTTCTACTAGCTATCATAGTTTCGGCTGTACGTTGATTATGAATAAATCAGTCAGAACTTCTTCTTTTATTTATACAGACTAAGGGTTCTGTATATAGCCTACATAGACTCGCTTCGCTCACCAACCCCATAGGTGACCCAAAAACAGATTTTTGTATACTCTGATGTTTTCAGGGAAATGACGATGGACCTATATGTTCCTCATGTAAGACAGAGATCAAAATAGCCACGACCAACCCCAATAACTAGAATTAATGCGTTGCAACTTCACCATTAATATTTAAATAATCAACATTTCAACCAGATTTGGATATTACCAACTAAAGGAAACAATATAACACAGATGTATAACACAGTAAGCCTTTTGTTTTCTTTTACATAACCTAAAAAAAAAATTGGAAAACGGTTGACCCTAAAGGCCATCCATGTAACTTCCCGTTAAGTTTAATTACAACAAACACTATTTTTGGAAATTTTGAACTGCCATAACTTTTGAATGAATCAACCGATTTTTATGCGATTTGCGGCAATCGATGCAGTTTTTTAAGTCCATTGAAAGAATCAACAACAAAAATTTTTCAGATGAAAAGTTTCGGAGAAATTGAGGAAAAACACTTTTTTTTTATTTTTTTTCGTTCACGATATCTCGCGAATGAATCAACCGATTTTTATGCGATTTGCGGCAATCGATGCAGTTTTTCGAGTCCATTGAAAGAATTGACAACAAAAAATTTTCTGATGAAAAATTTCGGAGAAATTGATAAAAAACCCTTTTTTTATTTTCTTTCGTTCACGATATCTCACGAACGAATTAACCGATTTTGACCATACTGGTAGCGATCGACGTCGCTTTTCAAGGTTAAAAGCTGATTAGATTTTGGAATTTATCGGTAAAGCCGTTTAAAAGTTATTCCAAAAAAACCTGATTTGAAAATTTTATTTCTTAGTTTTTTCGAAATTTCTCAGAACCTACCGGTCCGAATTAGTTGAAATTTTCAGGAAATCTAAGTTTGATGGAACTCTTTAGAACGCCGTTTGGTAGGATCCAATCGGTTAAGCCGTTCAAAAGTTATAAGCAGTCACATACTTACATACACACACACATACATACAGACAGGGTGACACCCTCTCGGGAGTGGTCAGGGAAGATTCCTAGGACCTCAAAACGTCGAGATCTGATGAATACTCGATTTTCGAAAAACGGGGTGAAACCAATAACTTCCCGATTTTGGAAAATTTTCAATTTTCTTTTAGCGGGAAGTTAAAAAACTGTTAGTAGTGAAGAATAATTACCTGATTTTAAATTGCCCACATTGGTTGCAAATAAACGTGTTTTTGTTCATAGTTAGTAGGCCTAACCTAAAATTATGTACATTTAAAAAATCCAAATCGGCTGTTTTATTTATGATATGTAACAACAGATGTTTGAATTGAATTATAATATAGTAAGTATTTTTCGTTGATTTCCGTTTGTTTTGCTTTTAATTTGTTAATCTAACCTAAAAACGTTGTCGGTTGTGAATAATAATAAACTGATTCTAAATTTGCTAAGTTGGTTTTTATGGTAATTAATGTAAACAAACATGCGTTGCTGAGATTTTGATGCTAACAGCTCTTTTATCAGAGTTTTCAAAGTTTTTACGCTTTAAAATAAAATTTTTGCAAAATCCTTTCTTAGTGTGCGTCTATTATGACTTCATAAGAATATACCTTTGACAAAGCCTTTTATATATATATATATATATTTATTGACAGTACTGAATTTCATATTTCTGATTGGGTTTGTATAGTTTATTTGATAAAAGCGAAAATAACCTGGATTATTTTTTTTTCAAGTTATTAAAAACTGCTTGAACTAATCTTGAGTTGTCGTATTTGTTCTAACACTATAATTACCTAATTGCCAAGATAGCATCTTAGAGTCCTGCCCGCTTCTCTCTTCATAGATAGTTTAAGAAATAGTTTCCAAGCTAGTTGTAAGGGTCCCGCATCCACCTGCTACTTCTACGACTAGGGGTTAACATTCGGATAATTCTATGCTTCTTCCTTCGTCACAATCGTCTGGCGGAGATTTTTTTTAACAACGTGCAAAGTTCTACGTTTTAAAGCAATTAAAAGGATATTCTATCTACCGTACACGGTGTGAAATAAATATTTCTTCCTTTAATTGACCGCTGGACGACAGTAAAATTATTTTGCAGGTAGGCTATGAAGTACAACTAAGTAAAACAAATATAAAATCGACCAAAGCAAAATCTGTCGGTGTTGAAATTGTTTTAATTTCACATACAAATATTACACAATCATTTCTTTAAATATTGTAGACAAATATCAGATTTTGTAAGAAAATGTTAAGAACTAAACAGGTCTGACAGCAGAAAATAAAAACTTGTTATCATCGATAGATTTTATTCCTTAAAATAAAGAAGTACGTACGTTTCGGAAAAGTTGATAAAAAGTTGAGCTAACTTTAATATAAATAATATACAGGGTGTCCCCGAACTCTCTGGACCCCTTTTGTGGATATGTTCCTGGGATCCAGACAAACATATTTCACAATATAAACATGGGTCTACGGTGCTTATTTTTTCGTCTGTCTGTCTGTATGTGTTTTTTTACAAAATACTTAATATTTTTGGAAGTAGAAAATATATTGAGCTCAAACTTTGTATACCTATTTTCTGCGTGACCTTTTATCACTGTACGAAAAATTAGAACATTATTTTAAATATTTTCAAAATGGCGGCAGTTTATAATTTTTAATATCAAATATCTCAAAAACCGCTAATTTTAAAAAAAATTTACAAGAGACAAAAAAGTTTATATTTTTAATGGCAAATACAATATTTTTTTTATTTTGTCTCTAGCTCAAAGGATAACAGAGATATTGACAAAAAAAAGGGAAAATGTATTTCTTGGTAGTTGTCTACAATACCCAGAATTACTCTAGAAACAAAATATTTTAAAGTTACTATGAGATAAACTAATAAGTTATTTGCATAATGTTTTGAGCACTTTCTGAGCTGATTCAACTAGCAAAAAATAGTAAAAATATTCATATATTCATAGGTTTGGAAATGCTTCGTTAGAGAGAGAGCTGGCGAAAGATTTTACCCGTGTTTCAGATTACTCACAGATCTCAAATCTTTAAAAATAAATTACTGAATTATAAAATATCCACCTTTTAAGTACAAATGTATCTGAAGTCTAATTAAGAAAATCGAATGAGAAATAACAACTATGTGACCATGTTTACAAATAAAAGTATTAGGTGTTTATTAAGACCGAATTTTGGGTTTTGGGTCAAATTTCGCAACAATTACTGCAGTTACAGAATTCGGACATATTTTATTAAATTTATTTGCTCACGTTACGTAAATTAAATTTTACACCTTAATTAACGCCCTACATATTTCAATATTGATTCGTTTCTGTGAGTAATCTCAAACACGGGTGAAATCTTTCGCTAGCTGTAACTCTCTAACGAAGCATTTCCGGACCTATACTAATGTATGCACCGTTTTCGCTATTTTTTGCTAGTGGAATCAGCTCAGAAAGTGCTCGAAACATACTGAAAATATCTTATTAGTTTAGGTCATTGTAACTTTAAAATATTTTCTTTCTAGAGTAATTCCGGGTATTGTTGACAATTACCAAGAAATACATTTTCCCTTTTTTTGTCAATGTCTCTGTTATTCTTTGAGCTACAGACAAAATAAAAAAAAACCATTGTATTTGCCATTAAAAACTTTAACTTTTTTGTTTCTTATAATTTTTTTGTAAAGTTTGCGGTTTTTGAGATATTTGATATTAAAAATTATAAACAGCCGCCATTTTGAAAATATTTAAAATAATGTTCTAATTTTTCGTACAGTGATAAAAGGTCACGCAGAAAATAGGTATACAAAGTTTGAGCTCAATATATTTTCTACTTCCAAAAATATTAAGTATTTTGTAAAAAAACACATACAGACAGACAGACGAAAAAATAAGCACCGTAGACCCATGTTTATATTGTGAAATATGTTTGTCTGGATCCCAGGAACATATCCACAAAAGGGGTCCAGAGAGTTCGGGGACACCCTGTATAATATATATATATATACAGGCTGTTTAGCGAGAGCTTGGCACAACTTTAGAAGATGATAGGGGACCTAAAAGTTAAGTTATGTGTAATAATTCGTTTGTTCAATCCGGCTTCGTATACCAACACAGTAAATTCATCGATATTGTATGTACATATACTGTTTAACTTAACTATTATCCTTCGTCCGATTGTTTTGTCAGTTACACCATCCGTCAGGGAATTAAAAGGGCTGCAGAAAAGGTATCTTGATAGTTTTTGTTAAAATGTACGGTTTTTGAGTAATTTAGGTTTGACATTTTCTAACAGCCGCCATTTTGAAACTCATGATTACGCTTATTTTTCTTACAACGTCATACCTAGTTTGAACTACATCGATCAAATCGGTCTCTAGATATGAATTATTTTGTAAAAAAACTAAATGGAGGATATCTGGAAAGGAAGCTTATCCGGGACCTACGTTCATATGAACTTTTACTTTCTCACTATACTATAGTATAGAGAAAGTATAGTGATCGCAAAAAAATATCGATGTTGAGATTTTTGTGGAAATATCCGTTTTGGGACCCCCTGAGTCCAAAAAAGTGGTTTTTACAAAATGTCTGTCTGTATGTCTGTATGTCTGTATATATGTCTGTATGTATGTCTGTATGTATACAAAGCTAGAGAGAAAACTATTCGATCGATTTCAACCAAATTTGCACCAGACATGTCCAGTACGCCTGTATAGATGCACGAAAAAGGGTTTTGAACAATTTTGAAAAACAACCCCCTTTTTGGCCAAAAAACCCCCAAAAAATAAGTTATTATTTTTTTATAAAAAAAACTGCTCTAACGATTTTGATGAAATTTGGCTTATTTGTAGCCTTTAATGTGCCCTACCATATAAAAAAACCCGCATTTTTCTAAAAATTCTCGTTTAGCTAATAATAATAATAATAACTGATTTTTGGAAGTTTTTTTGGCCATAAAGGGGGTTGTTTTTCAAAACCTTTTTACGTGCATCTATAAAGACCTAATTGACGTGTTTGGTGCAAATTTGTTCGAAATCGATCGAATAGTTTTCTCTCTAGATAATAATAATAATATTTATTAGTTAATCTCCAACTTTAATAAAAGTATACAAAGCTAGAGAGAAAACTATTCGATCGATTTCAACCAAATTTGCACCAGACATGTCCAGTACACCTGTATAGATGCACGAAAAAATGTTTGGACAATTTTTGAAAAACAACTCCCTTTTTGGCAAAAAAACCCAAAAAACCAGTTATTATTTTTTTATAAAAAAACGGCTCTAACGGTTTTGATAAAATTTTTCTTATTTGTAGCCTTTAATGTGCCCTACCATATAAAAAAACCCGAATCTTTCTAAAAATTCTCGTTTAGCTAATAATAATAATAATAACTGATTTTTGGGAGGTTTTTTTTGGCCTTAAAGGGGGTTGTTTTTCAAAAAATTTCAAAACCTTTTTACGTGCATCTATAAAGACCTAATTGACGTGTTTGGTGCAAATTTGTTCGAAATCGATCGAGTAGTTTTCTCTCTAGATAATAATAATAATATTTATTAGTTAATCTCCAACTTTAATAAAAAACTCTCCTACCCCACCCTAAAAGTCACAGTGAATCTGTTTAGTAATCTAAATGTGTTTGTGAGAAAGTATGTGCCAGTTCCTGTTTATTTTGTTTAGGTCCACTGTTGTCTCCTGAAGTTGTGTCAATCTCTGGCTAAACACTCTTTATATAAGAGACATTTTATTCAGGAATACTAGAATTCAGTAATTTGATGTTGTGTTGCTATCAGAGTTAGTTGAACTTGATAGAATACAGCCTGACCACAGGATCTCACAACTAATATGTTTATCAACCCAAACGCGTTTCAACAACAAATTCGCCATCTTCAGTTTAGCGCGAGCTAGAATAATCAAACAATCTATATAGATGTATAAAAATTAATGATCCTTTGTCCTCTATAAACTCAAAAACTATCCCACCGATTACACTAAACAAATTCAAGGTCAAGATATCACAATTACCAGCCTACAATATAAGGGGTTAAAATCGGGGTTATAGGGGTTGCTACTCCTATAAGAAAAATATATATTGAACTAACTTCCTACGAAATATAAAGTTAAAATTGTGTAATATTATTCTTAAGTGATACAAAAACCCATTGCTATTTTTTAGTTTGTAACAATTTTTGTTTGCTTACACACTTTCCCAGCAAGGGTTTATTTGACTAAATTACACTTGAATAAACGGTATCAGTTAACTGACACAAACTTTTTCCCTCAACTTACTGTAGTCAAAATAATATTGTTTTTAATCTTTTTATTTACTACTTTTTAGAACAAAACAAAATAATAATATTCTACCAACGTCAATCGTATAAAAAAATTATTGTCCCAGGCGGGATTCGATCGCGCGACCTTTGAATTACTGGCCGTGCTCGCTACCATGGTGCTACCCCGTGCGGCCGCCGCCGCGATGCTAGATTGACAACACAAACTTGTTTATTTTTAAACATTTCCCCATAATTATAAAACGCCGAAGTTTTGATAAAAGCGGGTGGTGTCAATTTGTTTGGCATCTTAAGCACTATAAATACTGAAAATTTGATCAAAATCGTTAGAGCCGTTTTTGAGAAATTTGCATTTTTGTAGTTTTTTATGGGTTTTTAGGGGTAAATTACCCTTAAAAATTCAAAATTCCAAAAAATGAAAAAAACGCCTGGAGATATTAGGGTTTAGTACCTACATACCAAATTTCATGAAAATCGGACCAATAGTGTCCTCTCTGGTCGTGTATACGACTGACAGACAGACACCAGTCTAAAAACACTTTTTTGGGTTCGGGGAGCACAAAAAAAAAAAAAAAATCCACTAAAAATATTTTTGGGTTCAGGGAGCACCAAAACAGATAATTCAACTGAAAATTCAAATTCGAACATTTTTACGAAAACAATACTTTCTCCATATATACTACGTATAGGGTGGAGAAAGTAAAAAACATGGACCAATACCGGGACGGTAAAGGTCCTGGGTCCGTATCCCAGTCTTGGTCCATGTTTTTCACTTGTAATTAATTTATGTACCACCTTTAAAGAAATAATGACAACAATTTGGAATGCGTGCTGGGCTAAGACTAAGATGGTACATACAATCCTATAAGAAATAAAACTTTACCGAGCACAGCAAAAGATCTGTAACCTTACCTTATTTAAAGTTGATATTGAACACCCGAGTTAGCTATTTACAGGAAATACAATAAATACTATTCATATAACAAACAGTTGGTTTATTAATTACTTGCAAATTGATATGCAAAAATCATATGCCCTTAAAGAAAAGATTTAAATTGATATGCCCTTAGTTTTAATTGAAAAGAAATTTAAGAATAGTTTACCTTTACAATATTGATTTTGATTAAATTTAAAAGATCCCTCCCCTAAAGTAAAATTAGAAAAACCCTCCCCATTTATAATAAAAAGATTTATTACAAAATATTAATTTTTACAAGATTACAAGATTAAATACATTGCACCATGGATTTATTAATAACATTTGTTTTGTTGGCCAACCTTAATACTAAGTCAAATTAAATAATAAAAATAATAGCGTTTAATGATTTTCAGAGACGTCTCTCATTTAAGAAAAAAAAAGGTTTTTTGAATTTTAAATCAAATCCCTTGAGGATTGTGGTTCCAAAAATTTGCTAGCGGTCCCATCCAAATTATTTAATTAAAAGACATTTACATACAGGCTTTATCATATTATTTTTGTATTTTTCTTGTTATAAAATAGCCTTCATTAATTCTGATTTTAAGACACAGGTAATTGCTATTTTGAATTATATATAAATTATCTATTAATAGTCACTGATATTTCACTAAGTTGGAGTTTTACACTAACAGTTCTTTTGAAGGCAGAAATTTTCAAAAATTAAGCTTATTCAGTTTTTGTAGGTCATCGTTGCACCAGTTGTAAACTATGAAACAAAATACAACATAATTTTAGTTTCAGAACCAAAAGGTTAAGTACAAAAATCATGTGCAAAACAGAATTGTAATATTATGCAAGAAACTGAATGTATGTTCGTGCAAGAAACTGTATAGTAACATATTGTTTTATAAAATTAATAACAGAAAAATTTGAACAGACTATTACTCTACTGATATGTTTCTCCTTTATATAGCACAAAAGGCTACTATATTTTAAACTGAAATTTGCTGAAGGCTTATAGGCTGTATCATAGGGTTAAAAGAAATGGCTGTATAGGTTAAATTTACTTATAGATTAACAAAATTACTCTGTAACTGCAGATATATAATTATAGTTAAAATTTACAACAGTACAAATTAATATAGCAACTCAGATGGAAATATAATTAAGAATTTGTTTAAATCTTTACCTGGTAATATATGTCAAAATGTTTAAACGTATTCACATGTTTTGTGAAGTAACGAAACTTGACCGTCCGCTTTACAATATGAATAACTTTCGCGACATTACTGTTTTTGATTTATCGCACTTTGTAAACGACTTTTTTTGATTAAAGAACTAGTTTACGTTTCACTTCGCATTTTACAAACGTTTACTTTGCCATGAGGTTTTCGAAGTTTTTCATGTCGGACGTTGAAGGTCTTTACAAGTTCAAGGTTAATTTCAAAGAGAGTGACGAACGGAGGCTTGGATTACTTGCCTTTATCTACGCATGCGCTTAGCAATGTTAATAGTCAGCTGATTGGAGTTATGTTCGCTACACGCTAAATGCCGTGGGCGTTCAGTGTATTAAGCAGGGATTTACTTTAGTTTAGTCAGAAATGTCTTTCTGATTGAATTAGTGGCGCGCTGCTTAAATAACGGCACATTTAGTCAAACCCATTGCTGAACATTGAAATTACATTACTCTAGTCAAAGGGATGAAATGGAAAAACTACCCTTAAACCTAAATAATAACTCCTACACTTGCGTTTTCTATGTGCTAAAAAACCACTAAACTAATTTCACTAAAAATTTCACAGCATATACATTTTAGAGTTTAAGCAACCATTTTCAAATGTTTTTAGAAAACTATTTTTTATAATTAGGTAAATGAACAAATGTTCTGGGTATGACAAACTCAAAAGTTGTAGTGAAAAAGGTATTATTTGACTAATACTTTTATTTATTTAACTGTACATTTTAATTTATAATCATTAACCAGACTTGGAGTATTGTCACTTGTTATATAGAACAGTTTCATTGCTTTATCTATACTAATATTATAAAGAGGTAAAGTTTGTTTACTTGTTTGTTTGTTTGTATGTAGGGGCTACTCTCTGGAACTACTGAACCTATTGAAAAAATAGTTTTACTAATAAAAAGCTACACTATCCCTGAGTAACATAGGTTTTTTTATTTTATTTTTCGTAAATTTAGTCGGAAAAAATTCTCAGGTTAAACCTAGATTGATAAACCAACACACGATTTACATTTATTACCATAACAACCAATTGACAGCTGTTTGGTCTAATATTTCCATTAATACCTGATTTCAAACTTTGAAGCAATTATTTGTTTTGTCCAACTCCTAGGTTAGGTTTTTATTAAAGTGTAGACCTAAGCCTTGCTGGTTCTTTTAACCTTTAATATAACTGCTGTTATAAAATATACGAAATAATTTGATTTGAACATTTAACATTATTTACCGTCTTAGCTTTGGGGTTATTATTTCCTACACCTTTATTGTAAAGAAAACATCACATGATTATGTGTATAGAAGGTTCCAACGTGGGGTTGGCGTGCGAAGCACGCAGGGGTTTCCCCTAGTATACATATATTTTTCTGGCAATATACCTAGTTCCACAAAAAGAGACAGGGAATTTTCATTTTTTTATTTCCTTCTTTATAACTCTGACAATTCGTTTTTAACTATAAAAACCGTTGTTATATTCGTCTGACAAGTACCGCCCCACAAAGCAATCCCGTATTCCATTCTACTGTGAAATAAAGCAAAATGCACTTGCCGTAAAATACTCTGAGGCCAAACATCTTTCAAAAAGAAAAACTATCTAAGAATATTATTTAATTTACTCTTCAGGTGTGAAATATGAGTTTCACAGTTTAGCTTGCTATCAACAACAATACCTAGATATTTTACGGAACTAGATTGGTGTATAGCAACACATGCGGTTTCACAACAAGATGGAAGACCTGCGCAATAATTCGGTGTTCAAGTTTTATTCTATCACGTATATCTTCTCACAAGTCAAGCTCAATACTTACCGTATTTATATTTAATGTAGTTATGTAATAAGACTTGTATATTTATACTTGTGTATGATTAGTAGCTGAGTACCAGGAGACCGAGCTAAAGCTCGATTATAAGCAGGGCTATGAT
>JAGFPH010004224.1:17857-30761 GCA_018207615.1 Philaenus spumarius
TTTTTTTCAACACTCAATTACAAAAGATAGACTTATAAAATGGTTTGAAATGAGGCAATGTCAAAGCGTTCAGCTGCAAGAATTTGCACTGTTAAATAGGGATACAGTGAGAATCGGTTGCGTTTCCGGTTGTTTTCTCGTTTACTGGAGCAGACCCTTAACTTCACAACTACTTGAATTTGAACTGAAATGAATCAGCTCCCCCACCAATCATACTTAGCTTCCCCGCCAAACGGCAAACGCGTGAATAAATTGTGACCGAAATGTCATACGGGCGTTTTTCAAGCGTTGTGCGTCGGTCAAAACTGTGAAAACGCCGGACGCTCCAAGTTCCGAGTTTCCGGAACGCTGGACGCGAAACGCCTAGCATAAATTGAGGGTTTTTTTTTTTTTGTTGATGAAATTCTTACTTGGGTTATGCTCTTTAAATCTCGTTTTGAAGGATATGAAGGCCTATATATTGCTTGTTGCAGTCGTCACTGGTGATTTTATAAGTGCAACTTGTTTCTTTTAGATCTTTGTGTTTTTTATGTATCCCCACTGCTTTGCTTAAATTATTTGTGCTTCTATAAATAAGCAAATGTGTAGCCCTGTTTTTTTTTTAAATATTCTCGTTGCGACGTTGTCTAACATACCGTTGTAATCTATTTCGATGTATTTAACTTTATCTTCAGTTCGTTGTTTTGTTTTCCTCTTCTTTTCAATTATTGTGTCTATAATAATATTGTCGTGGTTGTGTCCGTGAATAAAGTTAACATAGTTAATAAAACATGTGTATGCACAAACACGTGTGCATTAAAACATTTCGAAAATACTTTCATCTTCACTTAAAAAGTACAGTCAAATAGATATTGAAAATATTAAAACTAAACCTACTTATCAAATAAATTACTTATTAAATTGTTTTAATGCTTTATTGTTAGGGTTTGGTGTTTCAGCTATTTGCTAACTTTTTAAGCCTTTATTTTTAGGATTTGTTTTTGGATGTAACACAGAAATAATCGTGCTAGCTACATTTAATTTTGTTACGCAGATAATCCCAAGTGTTTACCTTTTACAAAACTAATCACAAACATCTGTTACAGGCGAAAAACCCCACAAATGCGTCGTCTGCAGTAAAGCCTTCAGCCAGTCCTCGAACCTGATCACGCACATGCGCAAACACACGGGATACAAACCTTTCTCGTGCGGACTGTGCGATAAAGCTTTCCAGAGGAAGGTGGACCTGAGAAGACATCGTGAAAGTCAGCACCCAGGATCTCCTGCCCAACAACACATCGTCAGCAGTAGCACGTGTCCTCAACAATACTTTGCGCCGAGTGGGACGGTTTAGTGACAAAATTTGTAAGCGAAATAGTCAAGATATCAGATCCAGAAGGAAGTGGTTGTGGGTACTGCCGCAGAATGCAGCACTGTCAAGATAACATTAATTCCTTTTACATCTACGCCATACTGCAGTCCCCTTATAAGTCATGGTTAATTGGATAACTCGATTTATGGAGAAACTAATAAAAATATTCCAATTTTGCACATTTATGTTTCGGAGTTGTCACAGATTCTAGATTCGTAAAATCATTTCTTCCAGAGGATGCCCTTTTTTTATCGAAGTAAAAGCATCACCGTTTCTGTTTTTAAATTCTGTTCGTATCATCTTAATTGCAATAAGCTAGTCTGAAATTGTAAATTGTTCTTTCGCTTCGAACTGTAGAAACTTTATTCAAGATTAAAAACTGCTTTGCAATTAAATTTACTAAATATTAAAGTGTGAGTACAACATGTTTAGGCCTACACTTTCTGTGTCGATATCTTGACTACTAAACAGTGCCGACCACCACTTCAGACAGTGTTTGTGTAATGGAGACTACTGAAAACATTCTATCCGAAAAAAAAACTGCTTAAGGGACCAATTTGTTCAATTATTGTTATTTTAAACTGCAATCAGCTAATTGTTCTGTACATTTTGTATCTACCAAAGTATTTTTTTATGTATTAAGGCATTTATTAATGAAATTTAAAATTCTAAATGTGTTAATATAATTGTCTAGTCGTAACCGCTCCGTGGGAGCTTTAGTCTACAAAAAGTGTTATTTTTAAGAATGTTTTGCTATTTAAAAGAAACTGTGAGCATTGTTTTCATTTTGTGAGACTACTTTCTCTTATACACTCAACAGATATATTGGTTTTTATCATACTGTACTATAAACTGATGTTTTTAATGCACGCGTCACGTCCTTAAGTGACTCTTAATTGTAATCATTACTACGTGCTAAAAAAAGTCACGGTACTAGGCCCTAAAATGTATTTAATTGTACGAGGACCAAAAATTAGTGTACGTAACAACGCATTGCGGTACTTTAAAATTGCATCAGCTGTAACTTCAAAAAGTTCAACAGTTTTCCATCCGATAGCAGCACTGTCGCGCATACTTTAAATCGCATTTAAAATCTGTAGACAAATTAATAATGTAATTTAATTAATTAAGTGTACGAACGATTCTAGTGCAGTATGATAAAAAGTATCGTTCATTACTTGTACCTAAAGTGCTTTTTGGCGTTTGATCGTTTTTTTTTATAAAACCACGATCTCGCATCAAAAACATCAACTCTAGGTAGTCAACTAGTGATGAAATATACTATTATGTATTTCTAAAAATATACAGGGTGATTCTTCTGGTCAAATGGGTAAAAATAAAGAAAACCCTTCCAAGAACATTTCGATAACCTTCCTGATAGAAAATTAACCCGACTACAAAAATGTACTCCACGTTTTTTATAAAAATTCACTGTTTCAAAGTTATTAAAATGTTATTTTTTTTCAAACTAGGTCTTTACATTAACACGTAACGTGGAAAGTTTCAACTCAATCGGCTAAGCCGTCTTAGAGATATAAGTAATTTAGTAAAAAACAAAATGGCGAAAGCTGGTAAAAGAAGCGTTTCCGGACATATGTTTGCAGACATTTTGTCTTTATTTTTACCCATATGACCATCCTCTGAATTATCTCCGCGCATTACAGAATCACCCTCCAATGCGCAGAATCTAAATTATTATAAACTCTGCTTACTTATCATACTGTGCCTTTTGTGTATCAAATACATTACCATTTTTATGAAGCTCTGACGTAATCTCAATGTAGGTCGGTAATTGTTTATTAAAATAATGACGCGATTTCAACATGTTGTTTGTTCAGTTGAGAATATAAAAACTGCTGGATGATGCATTCCGATTGTCTTGCGTCGATCTTAATGGTGTTTTATTCAAACAATTACTTAAGTAATTCAAATAAATCTATATATTTTCTTATAATTTTCTGTATGTTAAAAAATAATTTCAAATTTCAAAATGTAATTTTCTTAATTTGTGCAATCTATAATATAAGCGGATTTGTCCTGGCTTAATGACTGACAGAATCAACGTGGATCTAAGATACAAACACGAAAATTTAAAAGTGCATTCTTATAAGGTCATAAACTCACACTAAGAAACTATTTTGCAAAATTTTCATTTTAAATCGTAAAAATAGCGAAAATTCTGATAAAACAGCTGTTCGGATCAAAAGTTTAACAACTCATGTTTGTTTACATTCATTACCGTAGCAAATTTAGAATCAGTTTATTATTATTCACAACCGTCAGCTTTTTTAGGTCAGATTGACAAACTAAAAGCAAACTCAAACAAAAATCAACGAAAAATGTACAATATGCTCACTGTATTATTTCATTCAAACATCTATTGTTACATATCTAAAGCTAGACGGTAACACTGATTCATTGACATTAATTATTATGCACTTCCCGTAATCGGACCCCCTCAACCTTATTCTTGAATTAAAGCTATCGACGAGAAACTTTTGGGGAAATTGCCAGAAGTTAACATTTTTTAATTTTTCAAGCACCTTTTGGGCGGGAAAGATTTTTTAGATTTTTAACATTTTTTCACTTTGAGCGCGTTTTATAAGAAAACGGTAAGAGATAGCAAAAAATGTTAAACACAAAAGTTGTAGAAAATTTAATTTCAGACTAACGATTTTTTTCATCAGATTTAAGATCCAATCATCTGCTTAGCCACTATTCATCAGAGAAGGGAAGCTCCTCCCAACGTTCTTAAAGCTAGACGATTTCACCGATTCACTGACATTAATTATTAGGCACTTCCCGTAATTGTACCCCCCTCGACCTCATACTTGAATTAAAGCTCTCGACGAGAAACTTTTGGGAAATTTGCCAGAATTTAACATTTTTTAATTTTGGAAGCACCTTTTGGGCGGGAAAGATTTTTTAGATTTTTTCAATTTCTTCATTTTCCCACTTTGAGCGCGTTTAGTAAGAAAACGGTAAGAGATAGCAAAAAATGTTAAACACAAAAGTTGTAGAAAATTGAATTTCAAAGAAGAGATTTTCCGTCAGATTCAAGCCCAATTATCCCTTTAGCCGCTATTAACCCAAGTAGAAGCTCCGGCAAACAATCCTTCAAATTTCCCATGTTAATCTTATGGAGATAATGCTTAATGAGCTTCAGTCAGCTGCCAAATAAAACAGCTGGTTTGTGCTCGGTCACCTATCTACAAACGAGACAAAGATTAACGAGATTCTATAGCGAATTTTCCAACTGCAAGCGAAGCTAAGCAGCCTTCTGAGGCCGAAGGCTGATGCGGGTTGGGACGCGAAGCGTCCAGGGGCAGAGCCCCTTGTTATAAATAAAACAGCTGATTTGGATCAAAACCTTACACAATTTCGTGAACCGAAACACGTTTATTCGCAACAAATTTGAATGTAAGAGTTTTTTTTAGATCAGGTAAAACCAAACAAAAGGCTTACGTATTATAAGTCAAACATCTGGTGTTACATATTATATTGTTTCCTTTAGTGTTTAGTATCAAAATTCGTTTGAAATGTTGATTATTGAAATATTAACGGTGAATATATAACGCCTGCCGCAATTCGAATTGTTTTGGATGGTCTCTGTCTTACATCAGCCATGTACAGGTCACCGCTCAGTCGTAATTTAAGTGAAAATATCAGAATATACAATAGTCTGTTTGCGTTGGCTTCACCATGAGGGTTGGTGAGCGAATCGAGCAGGGGCGGCGCTGCTAGTTTTGTGTACAAGAATTTTACAGGACCAAATTGTTTATTTTATACAGGGAGTAAATAGGCCTACTCGTTCTAAAACGGGCTGTTTATTTCTTGTTGACATTTAGGTAAATAAAAAAACATTACCATGTATTTTTTTCACCGCTTTTGACTTAAAATCAAATTTAATATTACGTACAGGAATCAACAAAAGATTAATAATATAAAATATTGATTTAATCGTTACAAATTATTTTTGTTTAATAAATGCACGCAAAATGTTTCTAAACAATCAAATTTCAAATGTGTATTTCTTTTACTATTCAATATGTTAAGGATGTAAATGGCAACAACTATTCTCGTTTTATTAATTTATTTTGTACTATATATTTTCGTGTTACAACTTGTACAGTTTTCTCCCCTTTTTTACGAAATGGGATCTAGTGCCAGTAAAGTTAGTCTCAATATTAATTTTGTTTAGTTCTTAGTACAAAGATGCTCAATGTAAATCGGCACGGCATCGGGTTTAGTTTTCGTCTCACTTTTAGTTTTTAAGGACAAGTCATTTCGCAAGACTTTCATTGCAGCTACTCACCAAAGATGTTATTATTTAAGTTATTGTGATGACTTATTTGCTGACTTTATTCTGTATTAAATATAGAATTCGTTTAGTTCAAATATATTTTGGAATAGAACTTGTCAGGTGCTTGTAAAATATCTCGGTATGTTGCATATCGTTTAAAGAAACATGTGATTTGACAAATAAATTGGCAACGATTTACGAAAAATTGTATCAGATTCTCTTGTGTACTTTTATGAATAAAATGTATTTTGTTTGTATATACTAAATGTGTTGTGTTTTATTAAATATTCATAAAGAATTAATGTAACCCTAAAATAATTCGACCACGCAGCTGAACCACTGACATGAGTTAAGCGAATTTCCAAAATTAAGTTTATACGTTTAAGTTTTTCAACCACGGTAACTAGAACTACACGGTATGTGTCACGAGACAGCTGCGCAGTAACTCTGAGCTCAGATGACGTCACTGACACCGTCTCATGCTTCCCGCCTAGCAGAAGCAGATTGACTTGCATTAACTATTTACGCAAACACCGATTTGCTGGGTTCGTTATGTGTAATTTTTACACAAATGTGTGCGTGATGTGTAGTATAGTCTTCTTCTAAACAGTGTATATAATATTTTAAGTTTAAGTGTGTGTATATTTAAGTGTTTTATAACAAAATGCCTTGTTGTGCAGTTGCCGGTTGCACCAATCATACGGATCACGCAAAGAGGTTAGGAATTTCCTTTCATAAATTTCCTAAAGATAAACTACACAAACAGTGGGTATATTTTTGTAAAACGAAAGATCATTTTAATTCACTTACAGCGCGGATTTGCTCTGAGCAATTTTTAACGACAGATTTTGAAAGAGACTTCAAAAGTGAACTATTAAACAAACCTACCTAAAAACACATTTTAAAACCCAAGGCAGTTCCAACACAAAAAATACCAAATGCCCCCCCACCCCCCCCCCCCCCCACAATATCTCAACAAGCCGAAAATCGTGAATCTAAAAATATTATAAAATCTTTGCTACATGATTCAGCAGACAGTGTAAATATTCAAAACACACCTGATGAGCAGGAAGCTAATTCTTCCAATTTAAATTTAACACGACCTATATCTAGTGATTTATCTACGGTAAAGGCTCTTTTATATGAAAACGACAATAATTTAAAAAAAGAAAATAAATTACTTGTAAATAAACTGAACAATGCTAGTGTACTTATATCAAAACTCAAACAATCATTAGAAAAATATGAAAAAATATTTACCGTATGTCAGCAGCAATATGTATTAAAGGGGAAATGGAAATGTACAAACTGGTCGGCTGATGATGTAGCAAAAGCAGTAACTATCAGATGCATCTCTAAAAAAGGATTATCATATCTAAGGTAAACATTAAAATATCCCCTCCCAAGCGAGACAACCATAGCAAGGCGGCTTTCTTAATTTGCAACCCCTCCTAGATTTTTAGACATTAGTATGGATATACTTAAAGGTCAAACTATAATATATGAAGATTTTCACAAGGATGTTGTTATCAGTTTTGACGAATTGAAAGTTAATTCAGACATCTGTTATGATCGTATTGAAGACAAGTTTAGAGGCCCACATGTGAATGTCCAGGTCATGATTATTCGTAGCCTAACACGGAAATGGAAACAGCCGATTACAGATACAGTACCTGTTTTGTTCTATTTATTATTTGTTATGCTATTGTTATCACTTAATATTTGACCTTGAATATTTCCATTTTAGGTTTATTTATTGGGTTTAGGTCATTCATACTATTAATTTCAAACAAATCAACAAAAACCGTATAACAATTGAAATTTTTGTATATGCAAGTACATCTTTTTATAATGAATGACTATGAATTTACTGTCGATAAAAAAGGTTTTACTATAAAAAAATTGGGTGTGCGTCGGACCACACGTGGAAGTTATACTTCTTTGGCCATTCTCATACACCCACTCACGCACACAAACAGACAGGATATATAAATGAAATATAAGACATTTTTCAATATTATTCAATATATTTATCTTCAATATATGGCGCTGCAAGACAGTAGTGTCGTCGAAATGAATCAGTGTATGTATATATTGTGGATTCGGTGACCCTACTGTCGATTAATCGATAGTTCTTAAAAATTTGTTCTTACTTTTCAGCGTGACGCGGTTTCTCGACCAACATCCCATCCCAAAGTGTCTAACGGGCGCAAAGAAGTATAACTTCAAAAAATTGCACCTCAAGATTCCCTAGAGTGTATATGTAATCCCATGAAAGATTGTATATTTTCCTTTCACCCAATAGTCGTGTAGGGTGATGTTTTTAAGAAGCTTGTCACTGGCGAAATCGAATCGCTGTAGAGATGCCGGGCGCTTCGGTGTCAGTGACGTCATAGCCACCAACGACCTGCGCGTGACATATACCGTCTTGTTCTAGTTACCGTGGTTTCAACCAACTATGTACGAGAGCTGCCTATGTATACGAAATATATTAGTAGAATTTGTTTGCACCTCAGCCTCCAACCTCGGCTGACGAGCTGCTTCGATCCGCCCGCAGCGAACGTTCGACCTTGCGGTTTCGGATTATGGACTGCACTTTGGACCTCGACCTTGTGGCGTCGGATATTGTACCGCTTCGCTAGATTTCTTCAGCAAGCGCTGCCTTCTCCGAAAAGAAACCTTTGACGTGTTTTCGCCTTTGATAAAAATGTTTAAAAATCTTGATAGATTCCCGTACGGACGACAAACTACTCTACCTTTAAATATAAGGAACAGAAAAGGCGGAGTAGTTTATCGCGTCTTGTCAGCATGAACTATGAAAACCCTGAATTCCTACAAGGTGTAAGAATTTTAGATATACGTCTTGTACAACTGAACAGTTTCATCAACGAGCTAGCCCAGTCGGTATAGGTTACAACTACCAGTAATTTGCAATACGGCTGAATTTTTTTTATAAGTACATTAAAGTATGTAGATTAAAATAAAAAAAGTTTACCAGTCTATCGATTTCCCAAAGTCGAAAAAAAAATCGATTATCATTTTTTTTCGATTATCCTTAATATTTCGAGCTGGAATGAAGATAGAGAAAAAATAAAAAATACCACTGTGTAGGGAGGTATTTTTCAACAAAAAAGGTCATATGAATTTATTTCGTCCGAGCAATAGTTTGTCTGGAAAAAAATCGATAATGCAGGTATGTATTTTGCAGCAGGGGAAATCACTAAAAGGGGACATCTTATTCATATATTAAGCTTTGGCTCATTCTAAATTGGCCGAATTTAAATATATCGAATTGAAACTTGGTATAGGAGTTAAAATATATATTTTAAACATTTATGCTGAGTCTCAGCTTGTTATCTTGAAAATTACCCGATCTAGGAGTCGATTTCGATTATCGATTTTAGGAGTACCGGACCCACCAATTCATTTTAAACAGCTCTAGTTTAGAAACTTTGTGGAATATAAACATCAAATTTGTTTTACAAGTTGAGTACACCAGTATAAATATTCTTAGTAAGTATGAACGATTTTTGTCATGCTATTTTTAAATTAAATTAAAGGCGGTTTTGAATTAAATTACAATTTAGGTTTTTTATTTTTGTTAATTATTTGCTGCCGTTATAAAAATTAAAAAGTCATACCATTGGAATCAGTAGCATTTTCTGAAGGCAGTGGTATAATTTTATTTCACTATGCTCTGTAGACAGATTCACAAGCTCGAGAGAAAGCACACTACCTTGCGCTTCAAAAATCTTTACTTGACGGGTGTATTTGTATAAATAACTACAGCACGAAGTGGCAACACCGCCATTTCTATCACCCGCCTAATTTCGTGGCCGCGAGTATAGTTGTGTATAGGTCTGTCACTTGGAGGGCTGCGGCCAAGTCAGAAATATTTTTTCTCTTTGCCGAGCCTCAAAGAAAGTTTGTCTACCACCTGATTTCCCGAGGAAGAAATTTTCCACACCCATCCCACTCCCCCGACCTTTCACCATCTGACGCTATGTGGTGGGAATGATGAAGGAACGCATCTTCCGAGCTGAGCCACCGACTACCATTGCGGAGCTTCGTGAAGAAATAACTAGATACGTTAGGAAATGCAACACACACTTTATACCAACATGTCGAAGATCTTCGACAACGCCACGAGTGTTGTCTAAAACTTAATGGAGGGCATATAAAACATGTGTGTGTTAAAACTAAAGCTTTCAGCTTCCTTTTACTTTCTCATTATACTATAGTACAGAGAAAGTATAGTGATCGCAAAAAATCGATGTTGAGATTTTTGTGGACATATCCTTTTGGAACCCACTGAGTCCAAAAACGTGGTTTTTACAAAATTTCTGTCTGTACTGTATGTCTGAATGTATACAAAGCTAGAGCGAAAACTATTCGATCGATTTCAAACGAATTTGCACCAGACATGTCAAGTAGGCCTATATAGATGCACGAAAAACGGGAAAAATTTTGAAAAAAAAACCCTTTCTGGCAAAACCCCCCTCAAAAAATCAGTTATTATTTTTTTATAAAAAAACTGCTCTAACGATTTTAATAAAAATGTGGCTTATTTTTAGCTTTTATTTTACCCTACCATATGCAAAAATACCGCATCTTTCTAAAAATTCTCGTTTAGCTAATAATAATAATAATAACTTATTTTTAGGGGGGTTTGGCCATAAAGGGGGTTGTTTTCAAAAATGTTCAAAACCTTTTTTCGTACATCTATACAGGCCTAATTGACGTGTTTGTTGCATATTTGTTCGAAATCGATAGAATAGTTTTCTCTCTAGATAATAATATTTAGTAGTTAATCTCCTACTTTAATAAATCACCTCTCCTACCCCACCTACAATTATGAAGTCACAGTGAATCTGTTTAATAATTCAAATATGTTTGTGAGAAAGTATGTGCCAGTTCCTGGTACCGTTTATCTATACATATAAAAGGCAAAGCCCTCACTCACTCATCATCACTAATTCTCCCACTTCCCATGAAACTAGAGAGATGAAATTTGTCAGGTACATACTTTGTGATGTAAGTAGGAAAACTAAAGACATTTCATTTTGATATTCATATTTTTAGGGGTAGTTTTGTGGGTTTAGGGGTAGTTTTGACTGATCGCAGTTTCTCAAAAACCATACCACCTAGGAACTTGCAATTTGGTACACATATTGCTTAATAGGGGCTAGAGGCGAACAAAGAAAGGATTTTAAAATATTTGGTCTTAAGGGTTGAAACAACCCCTAAAACAATAAACATTGTTTGTTATACTTTCCTTAAAGCAAGAAAGCTGAAATTTTGTACATTTATTTCTTACAAGATACATATAAGAAATAAACCAGTTTACATTTTATCACGTTCTGCTAAGGGGTGAACATTTAGTAACAACCCCTATAACTATAAATATTAATTTAATACCGCTAAGGAACATGAAATATTTGGTTCACATATTGCTCATAAGCGCTAGGTACTCAGATAGGATTTTAAAATATTTGGCCTTTAAGGGTTGAAACATCCCAGAAAACAATATATGTTGTTTGCTTACTTTCCTTAAAAGCCGAAATTTTGTACATATATTTCTTACAAAACACATATGAAAAATAAATGAGTTTTACATTTTTTTACGTGCTGATAGGAGTGAAAATGTGTTAACAACCCCTAAAAACAATAATTATTAATATGCATACATTCCTTAAAACTAAAGAGCTGAAATTTTGTACAATTATTTCTTACAAGATACGTATAAAAGTAAACCAGTTATACATTTCGTTACGTGTTGCTAAGGGTTAAAAATGTAATAACAAACCCTAAAAACAATCAATACTAATTGGTATTCTTTCCTTAAAGCTAGAGAGCTGAAATTTTACACTTATTAGTTTCAAGAAAATATTTAAGATGTAAGCTGATCAAAAATATCCCGATCTGTACATTCGCATATTAAAGACGTATCTGGGCGGTCTGCAAACATCAAGCTAAGACTGTGATTTACCAGTCTGTAGATTTAGCGGTTGAAAAAAAGACTTTCTTCACTCTGAATTTTAAATTTACACACCATGTATTTAGCACAGACACCATGACGAAGACAATTGACAGACAGCCAGTGAACAATAAATACCAAACTAATTGAATATAAATGTTATAATTCACTTTCGTGAAATAATAGATGAAAGAAAATGAGAGAAAACTATGACAATTAATTATAAATCATGGTGATGCAACAAACAAATTCCCTGTAGCGAAACTGGTATTCAGCTAGTTACTTTATATATTTGTCTAAAAATAAAATTACAGATTTGATTCTCCATTTCCGTTACCAGAATAATTTGATATTAGACTAAAAATATTTGTTATAAATGATTATTAAGTTTTACATTTATTAAATTTCTTGTATTCCATGGGACCACAAATTATACTATGGCTACACAGGAAACCCGATTTAGTTCCATAAAGGTACAATTTTTCATAAGAGTGTGTCTACTGTATTTGTGGTAATCAAACGGTTATGTTGACAAACGGTGTAGGCTATATTTAAATCCAGAAGCTCCTACTTCACCAGTCACTCAACAGTAGCCTTAACTTATTCGCGAATTACTGGTTCAATGCGCTTTGACAATTAGCAATTTTAAAACAAGTTATGGTCATTGTTTAAATAAAACATCTGGTGTGCACATCACCCAACTTTCCTTACCAAAATAGATGCTGTATCAATTACCAAATTTTTCGAGCGAGAGATTGATGATACCATTTTCGAGTTAATAGGAGTATCCGTTTCGAAGAAAGCGGTACTAACTTCAAAACGGTTAATCCCACGGACCTGATTTTGGTCTCAATCGATTTCTCACCCCCAAAAATGTCAAGGTCGATACCAAACACGGCTAGTTTAAAAAAAGTCATTTTTGCCCCCAAAAAGGGCGTTTTTGGGGTCAATTTTTGAAAAAATGGAAAAAGTTGAGTGGGGTATCTTTTTTGACATTCTTTTGGACGCTGAATCGAATGAGACCATTTTCAAGTCGATAGGACCAGCCATTTCGGAGATACAAACAAAATAACTTGCGTTTTTGTAATAACTTTTTTCAACGAATTTTTAAGGGTATATAGCGTACATAGCGTGTTAAGGGGGTCTGAGTAGAGTATGTTAGCAAAGTTTAATCAAAATCGTTAGAGGGGTTTTGGAGTAAATACCAAAAATGTGCTAAAAACTGGTCCCACGGTAAGACACCACCTCCGATTTGCTTCAAATTTACATGGGT
>JAGFPH010004224.1:55761-75749 GCA_018207615.1 Philaenus spumarius
TTTTAATGCGAGCAGAAGTAATTTACTTTTCTTTTTACTTTCTCACTATACTATAGTATAGAGAAAGTATAGTGATCGCAAAAAAAAATCGATGTTGAGATTTTTGTGGAAATATCCGTTTTGGACCCCCTGAGTATAAAAAAGTGGTTTTTACAAAATGTCTGTCTGTATGTCTGTATGTATGTCTGTCTGTATGTATACAAAGCTAGAGAGAAAGCTATTCGATCGATTTCAACCAAACTTGCACCAGACATGTCAAGTAGGCCTGTATAGACGCACGAAAAAGGGTTTTGAAAAATTTTGAAAAGCAATCCCCTTTTTGGCCAAAAACCCCTAAAAAATCAGTTATTATTTTTTTATAAAAAAATGGCTATAACGATTTTGATAAAATTTGGCTTATTTGTAGCCTTATTTGTACCATATGCAAGAAACCGCATCTTTCTAAAAATTCTCGTTTAGCTAATAATAATAATAACTGATTTTTGGGGGTTTTTCGGACATAAAGGGGTTTTTTTTTCAACATTTTTCAAAACTTTTTTTCGTGCATCTATAAAGACAGAATTGACGTGTTTGGTGCAAATTTGTTCGAAATCGATCGAATAGTTTTCTCTCTATATAATAATAATAATATTTATTAATTAATCTCCTACTTTGATAAAAATCACCTCTCCTACCCCACCCTACAAGTCACAGTGAATCTGTTTAATAATTTAAATATGTTTGTGAGAACGTATGTGCCAGTTCCTCGTACCGTTTATTGTTCCTAAATTTGTAAAGTTAACGGTGTTTTATGAGATATTTTACATTAAAATTTGCAAATTACATTAAAATTTGTAAAGAACATTCTGGTTTTATGTACAAGGGTAAAGGTGACGTAACAAATATTTACAAAAATTTGATTCAGTATCTGGTATATTTCCAGTGTTTGGTAAAAAACAAAATGGCTGATAATTCGAAAACTAAGCATTCACGGACCTATGTTTATTGAAACTTTTTTCTTATTTTCACCTATAGTCGGGTGAAATTTGGGGCAATATTTCCTAAACACTCTGTATAATTATATTTACTAGTGGACCCGGCAATGCTTCACTATTGCTTGATTTACCTAACCTAAAATTATATTCAGTTTTTGATCCAAATCAGTTGTTGATCAAAATCAGCTGTTGATCAAAATCAGCTGTTTTAAGCTTTTCATACGAACAGCTGTTTTTTGTGCCCCTGATAAAAATCAAAAGAAATCTTTCTTCTTCTTCCTTAAGATTGACCTTCCATAAGATTAACATTGAAACTTTGAGGGCCACTGGGGCGTATCCCTGAGGACCGATGTAAATTATAATGGGATTCTGCTCATCTACAGGACACTACCTTTCTAACTGTATGCGCGAATTTCTCCTACGATGCACACAAGCTGAGAAAAAAGGACGACAAGTTTTGTGCTTGCCTATTAATATAGGCCTATATAGATATATCAATACTGTAAGCGTATTTATGTGTGTTCACACTCTAACTGCCGCATTCCGCAGTTTACGTCCGATTGGGTATAAATTGGTACAAACGTTGGTTTTCTTGCTAGAATGAAACTTTTGGGTTTCATCTAAACAAATAAGTATATGACATTATTCTGCACATTTTGATGTTTTTTTTTTTTTGCACGACCTCATAGCCCGCCTGGTTTCCCAAAAATCGATCAAACGTAAAATTCCATAAAAGTACCCGGTTCATATGCACGTAGGAGATTTTACTGAGGGTGCAGCTTCCGATCCAAAACAAGAATGGAAACAAACGAAGCGAGTGTGTCCGCTGCGAGCGAAGCGAAGCATTTCATAATCCGAGGCATCAAGGTCGAGGTGCAAACTCGCAAAGCAGCGAAGGAACGAAACAGCGCGTGTGCCGGAGTTTATGAATACATTGTATAAACACACAAATTGTTCTGGTATCTTCTCAAGCTCTAAATTAGAAAACATCTATTTATATTAAAAGCGTTTATGAAAACTTGTGGCAGTCAGTACGGCCATTCTATCCGGCCGATTTCCTTATTTTTTTTTTTAAATTGCAGGTAATCATTCACAGATATGTCATCAAGCATTACAAATCATGTATCTTTCGCCTTACAAACGTTATAATCAAATGCAAATTTCTGCTGTGTATTCCTTATGGGGGGTTTTTTTTGGTTCTTTGTCCACTTTGCGTTCGTATACCGTCCATCCGATTGCTTTGAAATTTTGCATAGTAACACAGGTTAACCCTGGGAAAGTTTTAGGCCATTTACCGAAGTTCTAGGACATTAGGGCTACGCCCCAGTGGCCCTCAAAGTTTCAATGTTAATCTTATGGAAGAAAGATTTCTATTGATTTTATCAGGGGCACAAAAACAGCTGTTCGTATAAAAAACTTAGCAACACATCATGTTTGTTTACTTTCATTACCATAGCAACATTACTTAGAAAATTTGAAGAGTATTACCTTTTTGAGGTTACATTGGCAAACTAAAAAACAAACACAAACAAAAATCAACGAAAAATGCTAACTATATTTTAATTCAATTCAAACATTGGTTGTTACAAACCTATTATATATAAAACAGCTAATTTGGATCAAAAACTGAACATAATTTTAGGGTGGGCCTACAATGAACCGAAACACCAATTGGGCTAATTATTAGAATCAGGTTTTATTATAATTCTTCACAACTACCAGTTTTTTTTTAGATTAGGTAAAATTTTCCAACTGCGAGCGAAGCGAAGCAGCCATTTGAGGCCGAAGGCCGAGGCGGGGTTGGGACGCGGAGCGTCCAGGGGCAGAGCCCCTAGTAGGCTACTAATTTATTTTCCCCGCAACCTTTACACCTAGACTCTTTCCGCGCCCAACTGTAAAGGCCGCAATTGGTAGAAATGTATTAACTTCCTTGGTTGGCAGTACATACCAGCATCAACAATAAAATGTGTGAAATCGAAGGAATCTTATTTAGAGCACATTGCTGAAAAAAAGAGGAGGGTACTTTGAAAAATGTTTAAATTAGTAATTGTTTTTTAATTCCTCTTTAATTTTACTTTCTCACTATACTATAGTATAGAGAAAGTATAATGATCGCTAACAAAATCGATGTTGAGATTTTTGTGCAAATATCCGTTTTGGGACCCCCTGAGTTCAAAAAAGTGTTTTTTACAAAATGTCTGTCTGTATGTCTATATGTCTATATGTCTGTATGTATATAAAGCTAGAGAGAAAACTATTCGATCGATTTCGAACAAATTTGCACCAAACATGTCAATTAGGCCTGTATAGATTGAGAAAAAATTTGAAAAACAAACCCCTTTTTGACCAAAAATCCCCCAAAAAATTAGTTATTATTTTTTTATTAAAAAAACTGCTCTAACGATGTTTATGAAATGTGGCTTATTTGTAGCCCTTAATGTACCCTACCTTATGCGTAAAACAGCATCTTTCTAAAAATTCTCGTTTAGCTAATAATAATAATAACTCATTTTTGGGTTTTTTTGGCAGAAAAGGGGGTTGTTTTTAAAACATTTTCAAAGCCTTTTTTCGTGCATCTATACATTTCTAATTTACGTGTGAGGTGCAAATTTGTTCGAAATCGATCGAATAGTTTTCTCTCTAGTAAATAATAATAATATATTTTATTAGTTAATCTCCTACTTTAATATCACCTCTCCTACACCTCCTACAATTATGAAGTCACAGTGAATCTGTTTAATAATTTAAATATGTTTGTGACAAAGTATGTGCCAGTTCCTGGTCCCGTTTATTTATTTTGTATTTTCTTTGTTGTATTTGCCTTTAACCTACTTTAAAATACATTTTCGAAGTGACTCAATTTCTGTTTATAGTTCTGTTTTGTTTTGGTGTAATAAAAACCTTTGTAAGTTTGTAATTATTTACAATTTTAAAATTTAAATTTTAAATATTTAAAATGTACACGATTTTATCTCATAATTTGCTTCTGGAGTCATTTTGTATAATACGGACAATAGTTACCCTACCACTGTACAAAATGTTTAGTTTTTAGCGAATTACTGGGTTACAGAAATAATTTTTTTTTAAAACTTATGTTTTTCATTAAAAAAGGATTTTTTGTAAAGTTAGCGCGTTAAAAATTGTAAATGTCCGCTATTTTGAAAATATATGACAAAATTTTTTTGTTAATTATTGGGTAAAAGATGTCATACCAAATCTGTATTGAAAATTTGCGTTCAATATATTTCCCACATCCAAAGGTATTAAGTAAAATAAACGGTAACAGATAACTGCCACAACCTTTCTCCCAGTTGAAACTTTATACCTTCCCAAGAGTAGCATAGGAGGTGGTTATTTAGAATTTCAATAGGACATACCGTGAAAAATATTAGATGCATGTAACACACATCCACATTATATTATTATTATTATTATTATAATGAAAACTATTCGATCGATTTCGAACAAATTTGCACCAAACATGTCAATTAGGCCTGCATAGATGCACGAAAAAAGGTTTTGAAATATTTTGAAAAGCAACCCCGTTTTTGGCCAAAAACCCTCCAAAATCAATTATTATTATTATTATTATTACCTAAACGAGAATTTTTAGAAAGATGTTGTTTTTTGCATATGGTAGGGTACATTAAGGGCTACAAATAAGCCAAATTTTGTCAAAATCGTTATAGCCGTTTTTGAGAAATTTTGATTTTTCTCGTTTTTTGGCCATTTTTAGGGGGTAAACCCCCATAAAAATCAAAAATTTGAAAAAATGAAAAAACGCCTGGAGATATTTCAGAACTACACCTACGTATACCAAATTTCATCAAAATCGGACCGTTGGTATGATCTCCAGCTCTGTACACATCCTAACAGACACACAGACACACGGACAGACATCACAAAAAAAAACACTTTTTTTGGGTTCAGGGAGCACCAAAACAAATAATTCCACTAAAAATATTTTTGGGTTCACGGAGCAACAACACAGATAATTCCACTAAACAATTTTTTGGGGTTCAGGGAGCACCAAAACGACAATTCCACTAAAAATTCTAATTCGAAAATTTGGACGAAATAATACTTTCTCCGTATACTACGTATAAGGGGGAGAAAGTAAAAAGAAAAAATTGGATAAGTGGAAACAGTGCATTTCCGAACCTATGTTTATTTAAACGTTTTTCTTTATTTACAGTAATAGATCACGTCCTGTAACGTTCTTACTCAATCACCCTGTATATTTAAGATTGGAAAACAATTTATGATGTAATTTTTTTAGATATCTTTTTTCGCGTTCTTATTTTTGAACACGAAGTGTTTTTTAATTTGATTTATTCATGAAAATTATTGTAACCTTCAAAAATCTTCAATAATTTATGTAGTTTTAATCTCTACACTTTCAATTTTAAATACAAACTCAATTTGTAAATACGAATTCGAAAAACTTGTTCTTGTATTCCAACACTGTATTAAATTTGTTAAAATGTTGAACTTTCCTTCTCAAATTGAATTAGATTTTATTAAGTTACGGTAGAAGGTTAGTGAACAGATTATTTAGCAAACATTTTTAATCGACAAATTATATTCTTTTTGCTTCACAAATAAATTAAACTTTGAAAAGATTGTTTCTTCTTCATCATTGAAATTCATAACGCCTTCAATTTCTGGTGTATCCATTATCAACACACCCGAGTATAGCTTGTTGAACAATCAAAGCGGGCAGGCGAAGTTCAGCAAAACTGCTTCGTTTGCTTGTCTTATAAATAATAAATCAGTTACGAGAGGGGGGGGGGGGGTAAAAAATAGTGGTAGAGGGAGTAAATCACTACACGTAGAATTGATGTATGTCCGAGCATTAGGCGTAAAGACTAGCAGAGGGTTGAGACCGAGTATTGAATATTTTATCGCAAGAGGGCAGGTTCATTACCTAATGGTGGGAAAATTTCTAAGAAAAAACATTTGCCTTTAACGTGGAAACAGAACGTGAATACATGAGTGGTTTAATGGACTGGATTGGAATTACGGACTAGTTATTACGGGCAATAAGTCCACCGCACTCCAACAATGCGGCGAGCGGATGAATATTTCAAGATTGCATTTTTATTGATGATATAATTGGGCGGTTTGTTTACAGCGTAAATTACGTTCGATTTAATTGATAGTTGACGGTCGACTATTTTATCGATGTCGTTAGAGGATTGTTATTAGACAGATCGAGTCGGGACGTTCGTTTTCAGCCTAAAAATATATGAATAATGAAAACCACTCTACGATGTAGATGAGTTGTTAAACGTGTATCGATTTGTGCAACATTTTTAGAAGAAACGTTTTAGAAACAAATTGCTTCACCAATTTTATTAGTCGTCTAATATTAGGCCTTTTTATTGAAAAATATAATTACAGTATTTAAAATTGTATTTATTTTCCTACATAAGGGCCACAATATTGTATCCTAATTGAGATTACGATATTGTCTATTTATAACCAATTATTGAAAATAACAAAGAGTAAACACCCTTGACGTATACCCGAACCCGCTTCGTAACTGTCAGAACACCTTCCTTAGTTCAAACCCTCCACAGAGTGTCTTGCAACCATTCCACTAAACTTTACCATGTTATCCAGCACCTAAAAACTAGCAAACAATACAATGTGTCCTATATTGTTTGGTTTAGAAGTTCTCTGTATGCGTTACAAAAAAAATAATTCATGAACGGTTTAAAATAAATTCATGAAACTCATCATGCATATTTTCACATTAATTTGCACAATGTACAACATTTTATTTTACTGAAGTTATCCGTTTCAAGATGGCGGAGGTACTTTTTTAAAGATGGCGGTGTAGAATTTATCTTGCCAAAGTCAAATATGTAAAAAAACTAAAGCTTTTACGATAGGCCTAAATTTTAAAATAAAAAATGTTGATAATTTAAAGACAAATCCAAGATGTATCACTTTTCATCATTCAGTCTCAAGGGTAACTGAGATAAACGGTATCAGTTAACTGACACAAACTTTCTCCCAACTTACTGTAGTCAAAATAATATTGTTTTTAATCATTTTATTTAATACTTTTTAGAACAAAACAAAAAAATAATATTCTACCTACGTCAATCGTATAAAAAAATTATTGTCCCAGGCGGGATTCGATCGCGCGACCTTTGAATTACTGGCCGTGCTCGCTACCGTGGTGCTACCCCGTGCGGCCGCTGCCGCGATGCTAGATTGACAACACAAACTTGTTTATTTTTAAACATTTCCCCATAATTATAAAACGCCGAAGTTTTGATAAAAGCGGGTTGTGTCATTTTGTTTGGCATCTTAAGCACTATAAATACTGAAAATTTGATCAAAATCGTTAGAGCCGTTTTTGAGAAATTTGCATTTTTGTCGTTTTTTATGGGTTTTTAGGGGTAAATTACCCTTAAAAATTCCCAAAAATGAAAAAAACGCCTGGAGATATTAGGGTTTAGTACCTACATACCAAATTTCATGAAAATCGGACCAATAGTGTCCTCTCTGGTCGTGTATACATACAGACAGACACCACTCTAAAAACACTTTTTTGGGTTCAGTTAGCACCAAAACAAAAAATTCCACTAAAAATATTTTTGGGTTCAGGGAGCACCAACACAGATAATTGCACTAAAAAATTTTTTGGGGTTCTGGGAGCATCAAAACAGATAATTCAACTGAAAATTCAAATTCGAACATTTTTACGAAAACAATACTTTCTCCATATACTACGTATAGGGTGGAGAAAGTAAAAATGCAATATATCTGGCAGAAAGTAGTTTCCATAATCACTTTCCGTGAATGTAGTAATCACCGGAAACTACTTTCACCCAGAACTATTGAATTTTCTCAGTTACCCTTGACTCAATGATAAAAAGTAATACACCATTGGATTTGTCTTTAAATTGTCTACAATTTCGGTATCTTAAAATGTTTTCGTCAAATCTTTAGTGTTTTAGATGTTCCGACTTTGACAAGATAAGTTCAACACCACCATCTTGATAACGGATAACTTCAATACAACACAATTTTGCACATTTGTGTATACCAATGTGATAAATATGCATGGTGAGTTTCATGAATTTATCTTAAAGTGATAAGACACATGTAATATCGTATTAGACGGACTGAATAACATGGCAAAGTTTGGTAGAATGGTTGCGAGACATCCTGAACATTCAGCAAAAGATTTGAAACACCTACACTGAACATGACAATTTATAAAACAAAGATTTTCTATCGATTGTGTCAGAGGCTGATGAAAAATCTACAAATAAACAAAAAACCTTTCCCTTTATTTTTGCTCATTTTAAATGGACAAACGACAAATTGAAGATATTGTCCACTGACGAATAATCTTTCCTCCAGCTTGTGCATCGTTGATAATCAACTCCCATAAAAGCGAGTGTCCATACTTACGTAAGTAACATATAATATAACAGCTGATTTCACCCATCATCTGTAATACTTAACTAAAACCCAGCGTGGATTATACTTTGGGGTTATGTTTACAATTTCAATCATTATATTTCTTGTGAAGTTGATTTTTTTAAATATGAGTTGTAGAACTAATGTATGCTAGAATACGTTATAAGATTTGCTTTGAGGTATAAACTAAATATAATTACAACCTTGTATCATCAATTTAATTGTTTATACACATTTAAAGAAAATACCTTTTCGTTTAACTTCGGAAACATTCGTACATCTTCGTATAACGTATAACATATAAACATATTCGATTATTAATTTATTCACTATAATATTAATAACCTCTAAATCATTTGATCCATCAATATGAAATGAAAAGCAATTAAAAGATAATATTTATAGCTTTATTTAAATACTAGGGGAGACCCCTGCGTGCTCCGCACGCCAACCCCCAATGGAATCTTCTAAAAACAAATGTTTTATGTTTTATTTAGAATAAAGTTGTACGATTAATAATAACCTCAAAACTAAGATGATAAATAATGATAAATTTTCAAATCAAATTATTTCTTATATTTGATAACAGCAGTTATAATAATGGTTAAAAGAACCAGCAAGCCTCAGGTCTACACTTTAAAACCCTAACCTAAAAACTAGAAATACAAAAATAATTGCTTCAAATTTTGAAATCAGCTGTTAATGGAAATATTGGAACAGACAGCTATATTATCTGTTATTTTATTCAATTGGTTGCTATGGTAATAAATGTAAATTCATGTTTTGGTTTATCATTCTAGGCCTAACCTAAGAATTTTTCTCCGACTAAATTTACAAATATTGAAATAAAAAAAGGTTTTTATCAAAATTAATTATAGCCTATGTTACTCAGGGAAAGTGTAGCTTTTTATTAGTAAAACTATTTTTTCAATTGGTTCATTAGTGCCAGAGATTACCACCTACATACAAACAAACAAACAAAACAACAAACTTTACCTCTTTATAATATTAGTATAAATGTATGAAAAGTTAATAGAACAGCCATACAACCTTCCAAAAATCACATTTATAAGCTGATTTCTCTTCTATGTGTGTGTCAACGTGTATCTTTTATAGGTTAATAAGTAGCAGATTTAATTTAAAAATATAATTTACATTAACTGTCATATTATTTTACAGAATAGCTGTTTTATGTTTTTTATTTATTTATTTAATATCAAATGTTTTAATGTAAACAAAGCAGACGTTTTTAAATTCTCATGTATTACTTATGGAAATTTTTCTTTTTTCGGGGACCTCAAAAACCCCTTAGTTTTAAGTTTTAGAAAAAACTTATATTTTTCCCTTGTTCATTGAATCGATACCTTTAATTTGATACCTCTCCCATCATCCTCCGATTTACCATATTCCCACAATTTTGAATCTAAAATTTCGCTTACAGAATTATATATAAGGATATTTTATAATAACGTGTATAAATAAAACATTTTAACAAATAGGCCTACAGTTTTATAATCCTTATAATTGTACACATCTAGCAAGTTAAAAATTCCCGTCAGCATAGTTAGGTAGACCTGATAAAGTCTGTTGTTTTTAAATAGTATTTTTTGTTTTACATGTTGTATTTCTGATGCGTATCTAATTAATCTGCCTGGAATTTTTCACGTGGGCTTACTAGTGAAGTTATAATTAACCGATTAGTTAAGCCGCTAGTAAACAGCTTTGCAAAACAGTCAGTAAAAGAAAATATGCCCCTATAATTTTCTACATAGTCGATATTTCTCTTCTTATACAAAGGGTAAATTATAGAATTCTTAAAACTTTCGGTAAGCACCTGTTTAAACATTTTCTTAATTTTGACACCAGTGAACAAGAACCATTTGTAAAAAACCCGTTAAGTATTCTTCTAATCCAGGGTCTTTGTTACCTTTAGTTTTTACTTTCTCCACCCTATACGTAGTATATGGAGAAAGTATTGTTTTCGTAAAAACGTTCGAATTTGAATTTTCAGTTGAATTATCTGTTTTGGTGCTCCCAGAACCCCAAAAAATTGTTTAGTGGAATTTTTTGTTTTGGTGCTCCCTGAACCCAAAAAAGTGTTTTTAACGTGGTGTCTGTCTGTCAGTGTGTCAGTATGTATACACGACCAGAGGGGACACTATTGGTCCGATTTTCATGAAATTTGGTATGTAGGTACTAAACCCTAATATCTCCAGGCGTTTTTTTCATTTTTTGGAATTTTAAATTTTTAAGGGTAATTTACCCCTAAAAACCAATAAAAAACGACAAAAATGCAAATTTCTCAAAAACGGCTCTAACGATTTTGATCAAATTTTCAGTATTTATAGTGCTTAAGATGCCAAACAAAATGACACCATCCGCTTTTATCAAAACTTCGGCGTTTCATAATTATGGGGAAATGTTAAAAAATAAACAAGTTTATGTTGTCAATCTAGCATCACGGCAACGGCCGCAAGGGATAGCACAACGGTAGAGAAGACGGCCAGTAATTCAAAGGTCGCGCGATCGAATCCCGCCTGGGACAATAACTTTTTTATACGATTGACGTAGGTAGAATATTATTTTTTTGTTTTGTTCTAAAAAGTAGTAAATAAAATGATTAAAAACAATATTATTTTGACTACAGTAAGTTGGGAGAAAGTTTGTGTCAGTTAACTGATACCGTTTATTCTTAATGCTATTATTAATTCAGACTCAGTGAAGTCCCTGTCTAATAATTTATCTACAAAATTCCGCTCAGCGAATGCAAATCTATCCGTTACGAGCGGCGGATTCAGCAGTGATTTATATAAAGTGTTGCACTCATTCTACCGGATTATGTTTTACTCAAAAATGATTCCGTTTTACTATTTTGTTTTCTTTTAAAAGTATTTATTGCTGCCCCAAGATTTTTGTGTCGGTTACTATTCCAAAAACACTTACAACATTTATAGCCCCTTCAGGCAAAATAGACTTTAGTTTCCTGAAAAATAAGCAAAAGCTGGAAATGATTTTAATCCACTTTTCCCAAATAATAGCAATATGAGTTCGCGACAATTTCTGAACACGGCATAATTTTTAAGAGCCGAAAACCGCGAAATGTTTGCTTTTTTTTCAGTTTTTTGTTTAGAACTCTGAGAAACGGTTTATCCTACGGAAACGTCACCCTATGATGAATTAAAGAAAACAACATTTCGTGTCTAATGAGTTCTTAAACGTTAAATCGGTTCAAAGTTCAATGGTTTAGGCACAGGTAGGCTGGGGCCACACGGTCCGGTTTCTCGGGTCCTGATATTCGGGTCCCGAAAATCGGGATGATGGCAGCACAAGGTTTTAATTTGGCGCGTTCAAACAGTCCGTCGTAAACGCACATCCCGATTTCCAACGGATGGTGCTGCCGCACTGCAGGATCCCGAGAAACGGGAAGGAGATACAAAACACGTGCATTTTCTAGTGTGCGTTCAGACAGTCCTGATATTAGGGTGCGTTGCTTTGCTTCTTGTTGTGTTTTGTCAACACCAAAATGTTTGATATGGACATAGAAAATGCACATGGAAACCCACCACATTCATGTACATGTTTGTAGACATTCCTGGTGACAGTGATTGTGATAATGATTGTTAAACAAATATAAATTGACTGAGATTATAAATATATTGGTAATTTAAAATTATTCTGAACATGTCGTCAGTAAAAATCTATTTTCTCTAAAAACATATATTCGATTTAGATGAAATTTGATATATGTATAAACAATGTATGTATAAATACAACATAAAATTCATTAATTGTAATTGTAGCCATATCCCATTGCTATTATATATAATATTATTATTTATACTTGCCTTAGCAATCCTTTTAGAAGTCTTTATATCGTTTATAGCTGTTTCACCTTTTCATTTTCAGGCATCATCAGAACGAATACACAAAAAACACTTCTCAAAATTGCACTTATAAACAGAGATTAATATGATATTTAACATAAAAATAAATAAAAAAATAAGAAATAAAGATTATTTAAACATAATAAATAAATAAAAGAAGTTTAACTACTTATGAATCATCCACATTCGTCCAGGTTTGCTGCAATGGTGTAATTTCTCAGCTCCTATTTTTTAGCAGATAATTGTCAATATGGTCGGTTTGTTTGTTTTTTACTTTATTACGATACGTTTTATTCAAATACTTTAAACATCTAAAGACTTTGTGTTTTGTTGCGAGGGCAAATGTTCACAATGTTTAGACTATTCAAACAAATTAGGAAAACACTTAAAACATCAAATTGACTGAAAAGTACATAGGTTAGCTTGCATAGGTTGGGAATCAAAATTACATGTTTACAACCAAAAAAAACCTCAAACACGATATTTTATTACACCTCTTGTTTTCTCATTTTATTAGAATTATTCTTTGCAACGCTAAAGCAAAAAGACAAAACGAACGAACGTATAAACTTATTTGTTAACAGCTGGTAATTAGAAAGAGGGTCACTCCCCTAAAGTAACCAGATAGGCCTTGGCTATATAATACTCATTAACATCTTCCAGGTACGGAGATCCGATAGGGAAACCTAAAGCCAGCGGTGTTGATGCCTCAATAGTCAACAAATAGTCACGCTTAACTCTGGAAGCCGAACAAAATACTAGGCCTATCGCTTTCCACATCTAACACTGGTACAAAATGGTGTCGTGCTTGAGTGGTCGATGAATCTCTCTTGACATTTATATTAAACTTAAAACTGTTTACAATTATCCTTTTTCCTTTACATCTGAAAAATAACATTTCATCAGAATTTGTGAGTAGAAATTGTTTATTTTATACAATGTGTCCCATGCAGAGTTCTGTATGTTTTTAATATACCGGACTCTACAAACTAAACACTTATTTTTGATTATTCGGACATTCGCCATGATTTGTGTGGTAAAATCAAACACGATGTTTCGGGAATATGAAATAATTAATCAAGTGATTTAATCGAAGGTAACATAACCTAGCGATCTAGGATTATGTTAAAGAAAACAGTGTATAACTAACATATGCCACTAACCAAACATCTACGTAGTAGCATTGTATTTGGATAACCTAATAGAACTCCGATCCAATGCAATATTTTGTTCCACTTGAAATTCGACTTTTTTGGCGCTATCTAAACGAAGGAAGCTGGTTGGAAACACCAATGCTTACAATGCTTTCTCCCTAGCGCTACCTCGCGGCGCGATCATGTACTATTTTCGCGAACACCTTTTTTCCGGCACACAACCCCCGTATGGATGCAAGATCTATTTATTATTCATGATCTATGGTAGTAGGCTACATCTCAGATCTGAAACTGAGAAGTTAAAAACACACAATATGAATAAAACAAAGGAAACACACATCTGACGGCCAACTCGTGTTGGCAGACCAGAGTGAGAACAACAACTGACAGGGTATATTTTACCTTTTTGTTCAATTGAAAATTTAATTGTTTTGAGGTTGCCCCTATGTACTTTTTGGGGCAATCAGCACATGATATCTGGTATACTCCTGTTTGTTGGAATTTATTGTTGGTATTTTGACTTCTATTCAATATTTGCGAAAATTATTTCTCGTGCTGTACGTGGTAATGTACCCTACTTTTCTGAAGGCATTGCTCAGTGAGTTATGTAGTCTGTGGTTGTATGGCACTGAAATGTATTTTATTATCTGTCAACGTCCCAGGTTTTGCAGCCTTTATTTCTTGTTTCTTCAACAATTTATCCACACTGGTTGGATCGTATCCATTTTGTGAAGCGATGTACTTAATTATATTACACTCCTCTATGAAGGGCAGACTGGACGATCATTTCATAAGAGGTTTAAAGAACATCTTCCTCCCGCAATACGATCAGCACAACCTCCGAAAACCGATTCAAAATTTGCTGAACACATTATGGAAACAACACACAAATATGATGTGATTGACAAATCTTTAACCATTTTGCATAATTGTAGCAAAGGGAAGCTCATGCATGCTCTGGAGCAGTATGCGATTTATAAAGCTTTCAAGACAGAGCAAGGAACGCTACTCAATTTTAATTCCAACCCATTATTCGACTTGGTAATAGACATAGCCAAAGCAAATACAGATAAGAACTATGCACAAACGTAACACCGACAGTCTAGCCGTGGACAGTGAACGTATACCACACGGACATTAAAATGTGCGAGCGTATATTTTGTAATTGTGGACTCGTGTGTATAAGTGTTTTTAAATGTACTATGTGTTTTTATTTTTATTAATGACGAAGGACAATGGTCCTTAACTTGCGAATGGCTGAATAGCTGAAACGGCCGTCGTTGGACGTGTAAAATTGGACTATTGGACGGTAAGTTCAACAAGTTTACTTAATAAACAATAATCGGTATAGCGAGCATAAACAATAATAAGTGGTATACTGTATAATTATTTTTAATCTTAATATTAACCTTTAAAGACAAATGAACGTAATTTGTAACTGATTAGTTCTACCTGTATTACTTGCGAAGACGAGCTGTTATTCCTAAAAATAATGTATGATGTAACAAATTAATGTTTTCTGTTAATTAATAAAATAGTAAGTACATAATCGACCTAACACTGCCGTAAATAATGCACCTGTCTCCTAGGTTCACTGACGCAGAACTCAAGGAGGCGCAGACAAAATATAAAATAAGTTTACTAATTATAATATATTTCTAAAAGAGTAGAAAACAAAATTTCCCATTTTTACTTTCTCACTATACTATAGTATAGAGAAAGTATAATGATCGCAAAAAATCAATGTTGAGATTTTTGTGGAAATATCGGTTTTGAGACCACCTGCGTCCAAAAAAGTGGTTTTTACAAAATGTCTGTCTGTATTTCTGTATGTAGGCCTATGTATGTATGTCTGTCTGTATGTCTGCATGTATACAAAGCTAGAGCGAAAACTATTCGATCAATTTCAAACAAATTTGCACCGGACATGTCAAGTAGGCCTATATAGATGCACGAAAAACGGTTTTGAAAAATTTTAAAAAAACAACCCCCTTTTTCGCAAAAAAACCCAAAAAAACAGTTATTATTTTTTTTACAAAAAACCGCTCTAACGATTTTGATCAAATTTGGCTTGTTTGTAGCCCTTAAGGGTCGGCTCTAGTAAAACAGAAAGCAACCTGCGACTCCAGCGTAACGGCGGTAGGTTACGCGGACATTGCTCATCCTAAATCCATTTAAAACCCGAAATTGTTCAAATAGCGTTTTTTTAAAAATACCAAACTCTTGGGGACAAAATTCTTCATCCGAATGGCTTGATATTTTTTCGCTATAATTAATAGTTACATCGTAAAAAAATATTTAAAGTCACCCTATAGCGGCGGTAGGTTACACGGACATTGCTCAGCCTAAATCCATTTAAAACCCGCAATTGTTCAAATAGCGTTTTCAAAAAAATACCAAACTCTTGGGGACGAAATTCTTTATGCAAATGGCTTGGTACTTTTTCGCTATAACTAATAGTGACAACATAAAAAATTATTAAAAATTAATTTTTTAAATTGTTAATAAATATTAAACAAAACGTTTTTCTTAATTTTGGAAAAGCCATTTGCATGCGTATTGGCCATAGCTTTAAAATGACATATCGTTCATAATTATCCGATCAAAAATAAAGGAAAAATATGGATTTTAATTTAACATTGGTCTTATGGAGTGTCAACCAACATGGCCGACAGCTAGAGCCGACCCTTAATATATCCTACGATATGCATAAAACCGTATCTTTCTAAAAATTCTTGTTTAGCTAATAATAATAATAATAACTGATTTTTGGGGTTTTTTTGGCCAAAAAGGGGGTTGTTTTTCAATATTTTTCCAAACTTTTTTTCGTGTATCCATACAGTAAGCCTGTATAGATGCACGAAAAAAGGTTTTGTAAAATCTTGAAAAACAACCCCCTCTTTAACCAAAAAAAAAACCCCAAAAAAATCAGTTATTATTTTTTTATGAAAAAACGGCTCTAAAGATTTTAATCAAAATTGACTTATTTGTAGCCCTTAATGTACTCTACGATATGCACAAAACCATATCTTTCAAAAAATTCTTGTTTTGCTAATAATAATAATAACTGATTTTTGGGGGTTTTGGCCAAAAAGGGGGTTGTTTTTCAAAAATTTTCAAAACCGTTTTTCGTGCATCTATACAGGTCTAATAGACGTGTTTTGTGCAAATTTGTTTGAAATCGATCGAATAGTTTTCTCTCTAGCTAATAATAATAATATTTAGTTAATCTCCTACTTTAATATCACCTCTCCTACCCTACCCTCAATTATGAAGTCACAGTGAATCTGTTCAGAAATTTTAATATGGCTGTGAGAAAGCATGTGCCAGTTCCTGGTACCGTTTATCTTTTAATTCGAAAATAATTTTATTATAAGTAGTAAAAATATTTTATATTTTTTCTTGTAGAACGTTTGAGGTCCAAGAGAAGAAGGGAGATGTGTTATTTAGATAGTCATTTTTGGAATATTCTATTGTTTTTAGGTATTCGAATATTTTGCTATAATAAAAACTTAAGATCGTGGAATAAATTCATCTTAAATAAAACTGCGTGAACATTTATCACAGCAATAATAAAGTAATGTGCCATGTTTTATTTCAGATAATAAATAATAGTCTACCTGTCTCAAATGTATTACCGATTTATAGTTGAACTATGTTTGTTTTGAACACTATTAGAATACGCAGGTAGGCATAAGTATGCAAATACTGTGAAATTGTATCGTGTATTCTCCAAAAAGCTCGGTTTGTTTTGAGAATTCGACAGGAGTTTACTAGAAATTTTTCCAGTACCGGAACGCTGCCGGACATGAACACTACTACCTCGGAAATTGTTTTAATTTTTACTTCTAAAACCCTTACTTTACGTATTTGTTGTGAGTTTAAGGATGCGGATAATATGCTTAGCCTACTTTTATAAGAAAGGTTCAAATTAATATATAACTATTTTTGTACTTGTATATAACACATAGCAAATTTTAGAGACCGTAGAGGCGCTTACTATTTTGCAAAAACTTGGTAAAATGTATCTTATTTAAACAATAGCCTTGATCAAAAATTTAAATCCTCGGTAAAAGACTGTAAACCTAAACACATTTTAATTAATTGAATAAGAAAGTTACATTTTAATGAATTATTATTTACTTAAATAATATTACTTTTATGCAGAGCTTTAAATATAACGAGGTCAAAACTTGAAAAAATAATATTATAAATAAGAGAATAGTTGGTAAATTTATTTTTTAATTAATTAATCGTGAAATTAAATGAGTTATTCGATAAGTATTAATCCTAAATGTGGTCCAAACTATATCATGTTTGATCTTATTTTGATTACAATAATCTCATCAATATGTTAAGAACTTTTTCATGCCTAAAAAGTTAATAATATAAAAAGTTTAAGCATCTTTGTTTTTAAACTTTTCGGTCGCTTCGGTTCTGAATCATCGGTATCTTATTTTTGTAGTCGTTCGCAGAGCTTGCTGAACATCAAAGGGTTTATTATGAAGGCCTAAGTTTTAAAAATGAGGTAAACTACACAGTTAATTTTATTTTTGTTTGTTGGTATTACTGTACAGATAGTGCCAAGTAGCGTGAAGCGTCACTTGAGCATGCGCTGTAACGTCTTACCCTCTCCTACTCGACTTGAGTCTTCAGTACAGTCACCACCAAAAAGTATTGATATACCATCAACACGACTACATAGCAGACATGAATTAGGTAGGGCAGGCGGCTCTGACTGTACTCCGCCGCGAGAGGGGAAATGTGGTGGGAGCTGGCGTAGGACAAGGTCACTCAAGATCACTAGATAGTAAAGGTTGCCTCATAGTCATGTAAACAAACTCAAACCCCTCGCACCGTTCCCTGTCCAGTGACGTCATTATAGTACAAAAACGCCGCGCTACCATGAAAGATGTGTGTTTCATCGTACAAGTCACCTCATTTTTTTTTAATATATGTATTAAACTATTTTTTGGGGTTGCAGTTTTTTAAAATGATACTTAAGTTACACATTTCAACATTTGTAATTGTAAGAATATATCTTAACCTTTTCAAAAACATTATGATTATGTCATTAATTTACAATTTACAATAATAACAAAAGTATAATCATGCAAATTTTAATTTATATTTTTACTGACTAAAATTTTAAATAAAAAGCTATATTGGTAATACATTTTAAATCATGTAACTATAAAGCAGTCATTAAAATTGTATTTAATATTTTTTACAGAATAAAATAAGAAAAAATGCAATCACTTTAATACATTTTAATCTATATAATAAAAATTAAATGCTATTCGTTGGTAAGCATCACTTCAGAACGGCTGGACCGATTTTGCTATTTTTTGTTTTAAAATGTTCGTAATAGTCCGAATTAGGTTTTTATGGAAAGACATTTTTGAAAAAAATCCCAGAAAAGTTTAAAATTAGGGAAAATATGAACACCCTTTTTTATATGAACTCAAGTCTCACAAAAACAGCTGTTCGGACAAAAAACTGCTTAGCAACACAATGTTTGTTTACATTTATTACCATAGCAACTTTACTTAACAAATTTATAATCAGTTTATTATTCTTCAAAACAAACAGCTTTTACTTCGGCTCGCATTATAATGCCAAAGTATTCAAATCATGCGAAAATGTTTGTGTGTCTGTTTTCCTGTAAACAAGATATAAGCACTCACAGACGTCGTAGAAAACTTCTTCTGGTGGTACCAGAATGTTCGTAATTTTATTGCGGAGAGTTGAAAAGCTTAAGAGCTTTCTAGCGTGAGTTGTAGCGCGTCGGGGTCACGTATTTGAGTCACAATTTTGAAAATATTGGGTCGAAATAATGAAAATACAGTGTGGGGTATCGTTATATATGTTTTTGGGTATTAAAAAACGATTTTGAGAGTTAAAAAGTCGTAGCGCGTTGAGGGTCATGTTTTTGGGTCAACATTTTGAAAATACAGTGTGGGGTAACGTTTAAACTTATTTTTGTAACTAAATGTAACAAATAAAAAGTAATTTAACTTTAATTTTCTTTCAATTCGTGTGTTCTGTCCGAACGAGCCGAAGTCTCGAAAAAGTGTTCCATATTTCACTAGTTTTAAGTTAGATTAACAAACTAAAAGTAAACACAAACAAAAATCAACAAAATAAACGGTATCAGTTAACTGACACAAACTTTCTCCCAACTTACTGTAGTCAAAATAATATTGTTTTCAATCATTTTATTTATTACTTTTTAGAACAAAACAAAAAAATAATATTCTATCTACTTCAATCGTATAAAAAAATTATTGTCCTAGGCGGGATTCGATCGCGCGACCTTTAAATTACTGGCCGTGATCGCTACCATGGTGCTACCCCGTGCGGCCGCCGCCGCGATGCTAGATTGACAACATAAACTTGTTTATTTTTAAACATTTCCCCATAGTTATAAAACGCCGAAGTTTTGATAAAAGCGGGTGGTGTCATTTTGTTTGGCATCTTAAGCACTATAAATACTGAAAATTTGATCAAAATCGTTGTAGCCGTTTTTGAGA
>JAGFPH010004224.1:76149-99798 GCA_018207615.1 Philaenus spumarius
TATAAATACTGAAAATTTGATCAAAATCGTTGTAGCCGTTTTTGAGAAATTTGCATTTTTGTAGTTTTTTATGGGTTTTTAGGGGTAAATTACCCTTAAAAATTAAAAATTCTAAAAAATGAAAAAAACGCCTGGAGATATTAGAGTTTAGTACCTACATACCAAATTTCATGAAAATCGGACCAATAGTGTCCTCTCTGGTCGTGTATACATACTGACAGACAGACACCACTCTAAAAACACTTTTTTGGGTTCAGGGAGCACCAAAACAAAAAATTCCACTAAAAATATTTTTGGGTTCAGGGAGCACCAACACAGATAATTGCACTAAACCATTTTTGGGGGTTCTGGGAGCACCAAAAAAAAATAATTCAACTGAAAATTCAAATTCGAACATTTTTACGAAAACAATACTTTCTCCATATACTACGTATAGGGTGGAGAAAGTAAAATACTTACTGTATTAAAATTCAATTCAAACATCGGTTGTTACATATCTAAATACTTAGAGATATGCTGTTTAAAATATAGTTTACATCAAATATATCATATTTATGAATTGTTTAATATTGTTCAAACATATTTTCGCTTTCAAAAAATAATAAACAAATTATTTGACACCATGCAAACCATAAACATACATGAGTTTAAAAATAATTATAATGAAAACTAAACAAACAATCTAAATGAAACTAAAAACCATTAAAATATCACATTTTAATCTTTATTTTGATATTTAATTGTAGACTATATTTAAATTCTAAACAGTATCTTATAATACTAATCAATATACTAAACTTATACAAAATCTTAATTTACTTAATAATTTTAGCTTTAGGTGCATATTACACTATCAAGTTTGACCAAATATTTGACGAATAACTATGATAGTGTAATATGCCCCTTAGCTACATTTTATTCACTTTAAGCTTTAGCTAGAAAAATTATTCAAAACTTATAATTATTAGACAAAGCTTTTAGTACTAGCTATTGCTTATTTTTATTCACACGATTTTAAGTAATGTCTTAAGTTATAGCTTTTGCTTATTTTTTATTTAACAGACTCATTAAGTTAAATTGTTGAACAAAAAGTTATTTTCTACAATTTTAATGCAAAAGATAGCCACAGGGACTACTTTTAAATCAAAATATTACCTAAGACAAAACAAAATTGTAATAACATTTTATATGAGTAAGTGGGATTATATTATTTACTATTATAATAGAAACAAAAAATATCTAGGCCTACCTGTGAAAAGATATATATAAGTTCTTCCTTCTTGTTGTGCTTTTCCATAATAATAATTGCAAGTTGCAACTGCACAAACGGAACCACCTTTAGGTTTATTTATTGATTTTCTAGCCATTGTAAATAATATATTAATTTGTTCTACTTTAAACACTTTATATACACTAATTTAAAAAAGTTTAAGTTTAAAACAAATTAGTAACGCGTATAAACGAAAACGACAAAACCTTGATCAATGTCTAGTTGTACTAACAACTACGTCACAGCCCCCACTCCACTTTTTTTTGATATTTCCCAAATGAGGCAATCTATACTATCTAGTGACCTTGAACGTCACTAGCTTTGGGCATATGAGACTTGCACACCCCCTCTCGCGTTCCATCCACTTCCATCCTAATTGGCGCTATCTGTAAAATACCACATTGTCAGTATAGCAAAAATGTTAGGCTGGGGTCGAATAGTAAACTTACGCCTTGTGATGTTCTTTTTTTTTAATATTTATTATTGAGTTTAAAAACTTTATTTGAGTTTAAAGTGTTTTATGGATGATTCCAAAATGCGGCATCCAGCGAATCTAATAGTAAACCTGAACGCAAAAATTTTCGCCTAGCTCATATGTTATTCAAGCTGAATCTGAATCGGAATCTCTATTCATGTGTCCAAATTCCTAACCTAATTCCTATTCCTATATTCCTTTCTAAACAGTAAACACTAAAAAAAAAAAAACAGCCTAAACTCTAAACTTTAAAACTTAAAATTCATAAACTAAAATAACGTGAATGCTGTGAAGTATAATTTGTTTATCGTTATTACAGGTAAAAGATGAATTTACTTCCAAAATCAAGTACTGAATTTAGTTCCACCGAGTACTGGAATTCCTTTTTCAAGAAAAGAGGACAGAAATCATTTGACTGGTAAGTTATGTTGAAGTCGTGCTGTGACCAAGAAGTAAACATAACCACAAAAAATGGTTGAATAGCAATAAAATTACGTAGGCATATTGCCTCAGTTAGTAATGTGTATTAATAGTTCAAATGCAGATTAATTGTGTAACTTAATAGGAAATTAGAAGGTTATCCTCTTGTTGTATTATCAGTGTCAAGGATTAGGCAATATCCTACTATTTTTTAGTATGCCACTACTTTTTCTATCTTGGCTGGGTTGCCATCTATACATTCAAAAACGCTCTAGTTGTTAGTTGTTTCGAAAAACTTTTATTATTAAAAAGATATAATGTATTATATTAATAACATTGTAAAAAAGACTACAGTAGTTAATTTCTCCAACCAGTATTATTTTATAAGGATAAAATCATATGACATTCACTTAAATTGTCAAACTGTAACAAATTGCATAGGTTTGTAGCCTTAGACTACTTACTTTTCTAAAGAAATGGTTAACAGCTGATGCCATTTTAACAAGTAGTAGCTAGGCTAGATAATAAAAGTTTCTCCAATATCCTAACCTGTCCTGCCAAACTTGAAGCAAAAGAAATGTCATATAAATTTATAAAATAACATGGCTGTCCTCGATTTTGATTACTAATAGATAAATGTTGATTCAGCGTTGTGAATTATTTTAAAATTATTTTGCTGTTTTATTCATTTATTAAAATTAAAAGATTTACCCTCTAATAATTGGCTAATTCGTGTATTTTTCATACTGCAGCTCTTGTGTAGGGTATAAAGTTTATTATTGAATGGCAAGTCTTTAAAATTTTAATTAATTATTCTCAATAAAGTTGGATTGCAAATGCAGAATTATCTTTCATTAATCTTAAACACAGTCAAGGTTTCTCATTTAGTTTTATCAATGATTTTTGTAATAAATATTAACGACATGACTTGTCTTATATTTAGTATATGGGTATTATATATATAAAAAATTAACTTTAAAGAAAGTTTATATATAAAGGAAACTCTATTTAATCTACAATAATAAACTAATGGTTAAAGAAATTGCATTATAATTTCTGGTTGTTAAAAGTTAGAATATATGTTTATAAAACATGTATTTCCGAAACAATGGACGACATTTTCAGAATTTCAAATCCTCTGTAATGAATAACTTAAATAATATATATATTATTTTTACAGGTATGGAGAATATCCAGAACTTTGTGGCATTCTTCATAAATATATTAAAACAACTGACAAAATGCTGGTAGTTGGATGTGGGAATTCCACATTAAGTGCTGATCTATATAATGTTGGTTATAGGTAATTATGATTAGGCCTGTATCTAGACTAACATTAATATCCTGAATTAATATAATAGTATTTATGCTATCGTACTATCATGCTCTATAAAAACAACAGTAACAGTCTACATAAGGAAGAACTGAAAATTAAGTTCTAGCTTAGCTTAACCCTACAACTGTCCATGTTAATGTTTTGCAACGCCAAGTCATTTCGGTGTGTGTGTAAGCATATTTTCAAAAATTCGCCAAATATAGTAATTGTCTACCAATCCAAAAGTGTTCTGTACCTTTTTTGTAGAGAAAGGATCAAAGAATTCATATATGCAATTAAAAAAATTATTGGTGTAAAATTGTAAAAGTTACTAGCCTCAAGAAACAAAAAATGTTCAGTAACGAAAAGAAAATGTTCAACTTTAGGCCTAGGCCTACATAACAAGTACAGTAAACATTTTTTGTAGGCCTAATTTTTTCGTAAGCGTAAAAAAGTTTTGTAATTTAATTCTAAATAGAACTGTATAAAAACATTTATCAATTTCTTATTTTGAAAACACCAGTTTTTATGTTCTATCTACACGACTACTAACAAAACTAGGCCTAGTTTGAAACGTAATTTAGGAATATTTGCTTTACCCAAAAATGAAATATTATTATAACAAAGTGAAGAGAATAAATCGAAGAATTGAACTCTATACTTGTAAATTATCTTTTCATAAAAGTGTTCGACTTAGAATTATTTGAATAACAAAAGTGAGAACAAATATAGAATTCTCTCGTCCATACAAACTATACGAGATGCGCGCACAAACTCCTATGTCTAACCACGTTATAAAAAGCCGTTAGGGTTCAAATTCAAACGTTAGATGAGACCTTATTAGCAGTCACTTTCCCACGGTCCTACACAACAAACTGTTCAAATATAGCATATTTGGTTTACAGGGAAAGTTAGCTTGAAGCATTATGTTTACAAAAATACCAAAATATCTCTAAAAATAGATTGTGGTCACACAGATATCACATGTAATAAGTAATGCTGTTTATTTTTTGGAAAACTGACCAATTGCAAAAGTCTGGAAGAGTCAGTTGAGCAGTCTTGATAGACTTAAAAGTGACCCTATGTAAAATAGTCAATACACTTTATTTGTTATGTAGTATAGTTGAAATTTGAAAAACTCCCGAAGGGCTGAACAGATTTTTTTAAATCATAACTAAAAACACTTTCGATCAAGTCCCCTTTCAATCAAAAAAACCAAATCAAAATTGGTTCATCCGTTTGGGAACTGCGATGCCACAAACAGATACTCATGTTAAACTTCTAACACCCCTCTGTTTGCAAGGGAGGGGGGGAGGGTAAAATACTTTTTGATTACTAGCCTTTTTGAGGTCTTGCCAGAAATTATATTTGAGATGGAATAAATTCAAAAGTAATGTTTTTATTTTTATAAATAGCCCATACAGTTGTTAAAAAAAATGTATAGTTTTAAACATCACAGATCTAACAAAAGCAGATGCAACATAATATAAATTATATTTATTATTTACCAATCATGAACAGATAATAGCTGTGCTCATGCTAATAGTTCACTATAGCCTAATAGTATTTTATGCACAATAATAGCAACATCAAGTGTACTACTCATACACAAAATAACAAGTTTTTTTTTGTATAATTTTTCTTTTAGTTATATATAAAAAAAAGAATATTAATATTATTCTTACTTTAATATTTATTCGTTGACTGGTTTTTATTTAATTTGCAGGCAAATAGTTAATATTGATGTGAGCCCTGTTGTAATAAAGCAAATGCAAACCAAAGCCAAACCTGGTCTAGAATTTTTAGAAATGGACGCACTTAACACAAGTTTTGCGGATGGCGAGTTTTCTGTAGTATTGGACAAAGGAACATTAGACGCTTTAATGCCAGATTCATCTAATGAAACTTTGGAAAGAGTTAACAAACTTTTTCTTGTGAGTAAAGTGTAAATGTTTTGTTTAATTACTATAAATTGAATTTGTTTAATTAAATGTAATCTCTTACTTTTACTAATGGTCAACATTTTTCAATTAAAACTTTTTAAATATTGAAGTTTGTTAAGACCCTAGAAGTGTATTTCAAAACTGATGCTACTTCAGAAATTACATTCTTTGTAACATTCTATCAAAAATGTAATTTGTATGAACAAAATATGGCTACTTGATGGTGAACCTTGGATCTTGAGACAATTTTCTCACTAGTGTAATGATACAAAAATTCAGTGTATACAAAAAGCAATATGAATATTATAGAGTATCATTTCATAATCCACCAGTCCCTCAAAGGACCCAAAGATTGCATAATCACTAACTAAAAATAATTCGACCACGCAGCTGAACCGCTGACGTGAGTTGAGCAAATTTCCAAAATTTAGTTTATAGGCCTATGTTTTAGGGTTTCAACCAACAATTTGGGAAACCCCCAAATTGTTTCCCAACATTTGCTGACGACGGTGCTGAATAGAATAGCTACAAAATGGTTCGCACGCCATTCAGCATATTGGGAGTATCTTCAATACACAAAGCATTGCGTACTTCGCACGACAACCTCCGAATTGGGAGTATCTTAAAAAATTCTCAAAAAATAGTTACTTCCGGTCAAAGAACGTGCTTCCGATTGCCAGATCGGACTTAAAATGTGACCGCTAGAGTGCAAACACATATATATATATATATATGATTTTTAATGACGCCCCAAAACGTGTTCTGGGGACCATGATCGGTGCTCATTTGCTACTCCCGACCTTGGGTCTTACCATAAGGGCCACTGCAATAGCTCATTTTTCCTATGGAAATTCGTTAAAAACATTCACAGCCCATTATCAACGTATCTCATTTCAAAACATTTGATATAGGGTAAGATCTTACAGCAAAAATATTGTAAACATATAGTTTTAAGTTTAGGCCAGATACAAGTATAAGATGACATTATCAAAAGAGGAAGAAAAATTAGATAAACTAAGGACTTTGTAATAGCAAATAAAGCTTTGGATGGATGCAGTACTTTTATTGGTACTGACAAATTTATCATAAACTACATAAATCATCACCAAGATTACAGAAGAAACAACCACTCTACCTGCAAGTCAAACAATATCCAGTATTGTAGCAAATCGAACCAACACACTAAAACGGTGAAAGTTCACATTACGACCCTACGACATATTGGGGAAGAGGTGCCAAAGTATACGCAAGAAAATGCTCTAATATATAAATGTTCAATTCTATTTCATAAAGACTTAAATAAATGAAAATAGGAAATATGATTAACAAAATTGAAAATAATTAATTATGAACAGAAAATAAAACACTTTAAACTTACACTCAATTCACAACCTATTTAACTCGGGAAGTATTAGACTTATCTTGTCAATGATATCGGACTGCTCATACAACGTAAATAAAAACGATTGCCTGATTCCGATATTCCTACAACTTAATCACTTAATAAAATAGATAATATAACAAAACAGGAATACGCACAATTTTCACTAGGAATACGCACAATTTTCACTTTATAAAATTCATAAATACATAATGTTTACCTACTTTACATCAAACTAAGGATGTTCACGATTCGATACATTGAATCAAGGGTACATTGAAGGGGGGGGGGGGGGGGGGTGTACAACAAGTGACCATAAGTATTTGTTACATCGATATATTTTGAATAACATCAAATAAGTTATTTTGTATAACAGAAATGCAAGCATAAAAAAAATAGCCTGAAATTCTAACTTATAGTCTTTAGAGTCAAGTGCAGTATGATTGCCTGCAACATTCAATAGTAGAATGCTTAGGTTGGCAGTCCTACTCTGTTTCCTAAAATTAAGGTTAGAGTTAACTTTAAACACTTCTACTACTTCACATCAGAACAGCAAGCTCAACTGACCCAATATTCACTCACCAGACTCCCAACACGGGTGTTATTACACTAGACATTTTAATATCTGCTATATCTAGTAACATTTGTTGGCTTCGACTGTGTAGATTGTTTACTGTTTTTCACAAACATGTGATTGCATAATAAATAGTTTTGTTAGTAAAATCAAAATACTATAATTTTCAAAACTATAACAACACCCACATAATATGTGGTCAAAATGTTATGAATGTGGTGGAACACGTTTCCATCACCCCCCCGTGCGTTATTATACTTTTGTTTTGTTTATTGAGTAGTCTCAGACAACATAACTTGTATCGAATATTTCGCCCACTAAATATTAACCAATCTCAATAAAACAAAAACCATTGGAAAAGAAATGTTGTAAACTTTAATTTTTGTACTTACAAATTTCTTCCAAAACGTATATTAACATTGTAATCATCGTTATAATATTATAGTCTAAATCAACTGATGCCACGCGAGAAAGCACAAGCAAATGACTCAAACTCATCACTTTTTAAACGCACGTAACCGCTAAACAGACTTATTTTGAGAAATAGATAAGGACACGTATGGGTTCTTCAAGATTTGAACTTTCTACCACGATCTTCCAATCATTCGTCACATTTATAATTTCTTAGATATGAAGTTTTCTGTAAACCCTTGCAATTGGACAGTTTTTAACCAATAAGAAAGCACATTTTGCAATCGATGTATCTATTTACAAATCGATATATTTGTATAATGATTTTTATATCTATTTGAAGTGCAAGTTCTATATTTTCGTTTGATATAAGGAAAACCTTGTTTAGTGTTCCGAGGCTATTCGGGTATTTACGTGAAATATGTACATTTTCACCCTAGGCGTGTTATCCGTTACATTTTCCCGTCTGGCTTTAACTGTATACTTTAGGTTTGTCAGATTTTTGTTTAGTTGTTCTAATGAGGCTATTTAAAATTTGCAAGTATACAGTTCAATTTTATGGTTTATTCTCTACAAGTTGTTACAATGAAATTCCATTTTTAGGACAAGCATATACCGTAATCCTTAATTTCTATTAAAAAATGGGTGCTCGTGAAATAGTCTTAAAAGACGTTTTCAAGCACTGTATTTCCAACAAAATTATTCTATTCCCCTCCCCCCCTGGATAGGAGACAGCCCCCTCCTTGAAAACCTGCTGGATCCGTATGCACTACGAGTCAGCTCACCACATATATATTGCATAGTCTAGACTAATAAGGGTAATTTAGATCCAGCAGGGTGTCTACCAGTACACAAAAGTCATGATGTGTTGTCTAAGGCCACCTTTTTTTCCTGCCTAAAATTAAATTCCCAGTGCCCCACAGTTTGTTCTGTATCGTACAAATCACCCCGTATAAAATATGTTACAACTCTGATTCAAAGTTCAAATCTATGATTTATCTAGTTGACGTGATAGAGCCATTCATTTGATCAATATGTATATTAAAATAAATAGTAGAAGTTCTGTGAATCGTAACAAACAGTTCTTAACCTATTACCTACCAAACAAACTTTTCTAGGGAAAGGAGAAAAAATCTTTTGAAACATTGATCCGAATTATTTGTTCAGTTTCACGAACTGTTCTAGTTCATATTTATTTAATGCGATGTTTTCTGTGTAATAAAACAAATAATTTCTTATTAGGCCTAAGTATTTAGCCAGTATGATTCAAGATTTTAATATCTGCACATTTTCATAAGACGAGAATATATATTTTGATTTGCTTGAAAATAAGGTCACCTAATTTCTATTTGAGGTGTCCTACAGGTCCCCAAATAGTCAAGAAATTAAATGTCTATAATGTGGTAGACAGCCTGTCCAGGTTCTGTTTTTGTATAGGGTGCTTGAATCATTCTAATTTTTGAGTAAGTTGACTTTCTTGACAAATTTGTGCAACTTCTACACCATTTCTGTTTTCAAACAACACTTAAGAGAGTAATAATAATTTATTGTATCTACCTACATGGTTATATTGAATTTAAAGATATATTTTTATATACAAGGATGTTCTAATAAATAACACTTTTTTTTGTATATTTGTCAAATTCTTTTAATCAGCCTAGGTTCTGCTAGTTATGGCATTATAGAAGGCAACTTTAAAGACTAAAAGAACAAGAACATTCAACACACAACCAGTCTGGAAAGGCCATAATATCGTTTAGGTTATGGATGATATCTGGGAAATACAATAGTCGAAGAAGTGGCGATTTTCTTAAATCTATTTGTTCATTTGAAACTAACCTTAAATCCTTACAATTAACATGTAGAACATTAAAATCTATATTTTAAAATATCTAAAATTTCAAGAGTTTTAAATGGTTGAAAAAACTAGAATCTTTGTAGTCCAAGCGCCAACTTCTATTGTGTTCACATAAGGCTCGGCAGACCCAGCCACCATCTTGAATTTAAACTCCCATAAGAGCAATAATAAACGCGTAACAAGATTACTGGAGTAATAATGATCAGAAAATTATTTTAAATATGTGATTTTAAAGGTTATGACAGTCAATATGTGGATATCATTTAGTTTTTTAAATTTGTTTTTAACTAAATTTGTTCTTTGACTTACCTCACAATCACAGTTTTTTATGTTTTTTTCTTACAATAATGCAAATATCAAAAATGTAAAAAGCTCACCACATTCGAAGTTTAATTATCGTACAAATGAAGGTAATTTCAATAAATTTGGATAATTTATGATGAAAAATCTGCTTTATTGTGGAGGCATGAAACATGTCAAATTTGTGTTTCTACTCGAGTGTGTGCCTGCATTCTGGTGGTTGTCACATCAACTTGTTGCTCGCGGAAGAATACTAGAAAAATAATACATACGTTAATTTTGAATGTGTGAAAGAAAGCTGTGATATGTCTGTAACCCTCTATTTTCTGCCTTTATGAAGCTACCCTATGTGTGCTAGCGGAAGAAAGAAATGCACACAAACTCAATGCTAGTAGTGTACAGCTCTGCCACTTGGAGATCTGCGGTCAACTGAGAAGCATTTATTTAATTTCTTCCGGGTCTTAATCTAGCCTGTTTGTCCTACATAAGCTGTGTTACAAGTTCTACAACTTATTTGTACCCTCCACTTTTTAACGATTTGGGTATTGAAATTATTTAAAATATCTCCCAAACATTTACCTCTACTGTAACCAACCTTATCAATGTAATCACGCCATATTTTGTGGTTTCATCTTTACAAATATTAAGAAATATATGTTTTTTTTTTGCATTCTTTTTTTTAACTTGCCCTAAGTTTATAATAACAATAAACATGCTTCTCATTTTAAAATATTGTTTTATTATTTATTAACAGGAAATTGACAGAGTTTTGAAACTTGGCGGACGTTATATCTGTATTTCTTTACTGCAAGAACATATTTTGAAACATTTATTGGAGCAATTTACAACGTTTGGTTGGATGATAAGAGTGTGTCGTTGCGAGGAAGCGGAAAATAAATCCGTTGAAAGTGGAGGGAGAGGTTTACCCGTATTTTCTGTTGTATGTACAAAGTTGAAAAAACTACCTACATTCAAACAGGTTAGTATTTATTTGAAAGAATATTCATTAAAAAACAAAATCTGCGTGTAATTTTACAACAGTAATATTTTTATGTTTGTTTTAAAGTAGGAGGTCTATAATAAAAAATCCAATTGTAGCAATCATACTAGATATGAGAACTAAATCACATAACTGTTACTTTATCACAGTTAATTTATTTCACAATTATCACTGTTTCCTCAATGTCACAGTAAGCAGTGAATAGTTGTGATCTGTAATTTGTTATCAGCGATTGTTGCATGCAGGGCCCGAACTAGCCCTCCTTTCATCCGTGGCAAGGATATATTTCAGCGCCCCCTTTGGATTCGTCAAACTTTGGTTCTAACACTGCCTTCCAATCATTTGTCACTCTTATAGGTTCTTAGATATGAGTTTTTCTGTAAACTCTTGCCATTGGACAGTTTTCAACCAATGAGAAATCACATTTTGCAATCGATATATTTGTATAATGATATTTATATCGATTTGAAGAGGAAACTCTATATTTTCGTTTGGTATTAGGTAAAACTGATTTAGTGTTCAGATTCTATTCGGGTATTTCTACAAGGCCGAAGGCACATTATGTGTTACCTTTTCTCATTGTCCACAGCATCTGGAACTGTATACGATACTTTAGTGTGAGTTTCGTTTAGTTGATCTAATTTAGTGAAACAAAGTGAAATAAGTTTATAAAATAAGAATTTCCAAGTATGCAGTTCAATCTATGATTTATTCTTTACAATTTGTTATAATAAAATCTCATTTTTGGGTAAAGCATATATTCCTAAATTCATATTCAAAATAAGCCTGATTTTGTTAGCAGTCTTATAGAAATAATGCTTTATTATCTGAAAAATTGTAACTTGTAACATGTAGAAAATAACTTTTACTATTTCTTCGCTTTTTCTGGCGTCCCGTGTCTGGGCTGGAGTCTTTGGCTCGGACCCCCTCCCTCCAAGCCAGCGGCCCAGGACATGTGCCCCGGCTTCCCCCCTAGTTCCGGCCCTGAACTACTCCCCGCAACTACCGGCAGGAACTGAGAACAACTCCATATCTGAGAACTGTTTCCGTTTCCTACCAACAGCCAAGTAAATGTAGGTATTGGAACAGAAATATGCTAGAACTGTTAACACTAAACAAGTCTTAAAGTCTTAACAGGTCCTCATCCTTTAGTTATGTTACTTGTTACTGCCTCGTGATATAGTGTCCAGGATTCATTAGTGAAGGATAAAGAGTGCCTGGTAATTATTTTTATTCCTGCGTTTTTAATTTTAGTATTTATTGTACTTCCTTACATTATTCCAATTATTTTCTTAACTTATTTTATATGGATAAATAATGAGTTGTTTTTTTTTTTTTTAATTTAGGCGCATTTTGAAATATGAGTAAGCTAACGAAAAGTAAAACTTTAAGAAGTCCTATCTGGAGATTGTTTACTCCAGATTCAAATGATAAAAGATTATTTCATATGTTGAGTTTAATTTCACTTATCCATAATGATTTTCTTTTAAATTTTGCTATTGTGGTCATTTTTAAAAGCAATTTACATAAGCAGAAAGTGAGTATATGTTTAGGGCACGTGTACTGTTTTAATAGTTCATAGCAGATAGTTCACAGAAAATTTGTTACCTGTTTGACCGCACAGTTAATCACAGTTAAAAAATCGCAGTTATCTCAAGTCACAATATCAGTTAGAACTGTTACTGAAAAGTAACAGTTAAGTCCATCACTAAATCATACATGTATGTGGATCAGTTTAAAAAGTCTACAGGCCTATTGATTTGACTCATATTAATGCACAAGTTTCGAATAAATCCCTCATATTTTTGTAACTGACTTTTTTATTAATTAACATTTAGTATAAATGATGTTTATAATGTACCTGACCCTATTCGAAGTTTCATGTATATGCTGAGTATTTGGAAGTGTCACTTTTACATGACAGAGATGGCTGAGACTATAGATAAAATAAATGTTGATATTAATGCTACCGATGAATGGGCAGATAGGCATGGTTTGATGTTGAATCACATTAAAACTAACCTATATGTTTCTGTTGTAAAAGTCTCGCAAATAAAATTGATTTAAGTAGAGGCCGAAACTTATAATAAAAGGCAATGATTTGCCTTATTGTTCTCAATATAAACAATACTCTAAGCTGGACAGACCCGGTTATTTACACGTGCAATGAAGTATTTACAGGCATGCACACTATGAAGAAGGTAAAAGATTGCTTGTGTTTAATGTTAGAGTGTAGCTGGTGAAAACATTAATTTTCCATATTTTAACTATTGTGATACTGTTATCAATGACGTGACTGCGTAATCAGCTTACAAACTTAAGTGTGCTCAAAATTATTGTTTACGGTTTATTTTTGACTTACGTGATGATCATGATACAAAATATTATAAACAAATCTAAATTCTAAAACTTAGTTTTTTCTAAATCATCATATTTTGTTGTTCACACTATTGTTGTAAATCATATCACGCTATTCTGCTCACTGGATTGCCTCGCTATCTGGCAGAAATGATTTTCTTTAGCTCAAATGTCAATTCTACCGACACAAGACAAGGAGCTTCGTTATTACTTATACCCAGGCACAGAACTGAGATATTTAATAAATCATTCACTGTGACAGCATGTAAGCTCTGGAATTCATTGGCAGAGAGTTTGAAATGTATCAATAATCGTGTTCAGTTCAAGAAGGCTTTGGATTGTCTGTACTGTAACAGTTTTGGGTAGTTTCAGGTTGTCGTGTGTTTTGAAGGATGTTCTTGAATGTGTGTGTTTCAGAGTGTAAGTGTGTTTGGGTAGACTAATTTATGTTTAGTTTTATTTTACTTAGAAGATAAATGTGTATATTTTCTCAGTTTTGTACATTATGTTTTACAAGTAATTATTTTATATATAACTTTATAATTATTAATTTGTTTGAAGTATGAATTTTAATGTATTTATGTAATTTTTAATTTGAGGTTAAGTAGAAGGGAGGAACCAATGGTCCTAACTTCGTCACAAAAATTAAGATTATTATTATTATTTTATCTTATTGAAACACTATTGTATGTTGGTTTGGTTTTGTCAGATTAAAACAGCTGTTGTTTGACAACTTGTTATTGATCAACATACAGTATTAATTAAAACCCATAATCATAGGTCTACGAAGTTTGCCTGTACAGCGATGTGGTGCAAAGGATGACAACACTCGAAGACATGGTTAACGCGATCAAGTCAGCACAAGATGCAGCTATGGTTTGTTCGGGGCTTAACCGTTGTTCTCTTACTGATACTGGAGAAGTTGTAATGGATCTCACTAGGCCCAATGAAAAGGAACCAAGATATACCGTCATCGTGTCTGATAAACCGGAAGTTAAAGATACCTCTGATATGACGTTTGCTGCGTTTATTGTTCCGCAACGCAGGTAAGTGTTTAAAGCTATTCAAATTTGTATTCTATAACAATTGGTATTAATGGTGTATAAGCCTAAATAAAGTATTATCTTACATGTTGTATGCACCTAAATAAAGTATTATGTTATAAAGTGAATGCACCTAATCTCATAGCATCTTAAATTTGATTTTCCAATCAATATTTGCTAGGCATTATAGGTGACTAAAACTACTACTTTTTAAAAGTTTCTTTGCACCCATTGAGGTTAATTCTTTGTTTATGTTTTACCTTGGTAATCTACACAGTTGTGTATTTTCCAATTTCACTCTTGAGTTTTCTTCAAGTTTTTTTAACTTGTATGTCACTCTCCGATTTTATTACTAGATTTTCTGAATAGCTAAGTTGTCATATTTTTTTATACCAGAGTAGTGGTATTGATTTTTGTATGTATATTTCATAGTTTGTTTATGATTGTCGTATAGGAATTTGAATCTTTACCATAATTTATGTATTTGAGTAAAGCATTTTGATATTGACAATGTGTATTATTTTTGAATTTTAATAATAGGTATTATCAGTTTCATTCCTCTTGTTTATAGTTTGTTATTCAAATTGTGAAGGTCTTCGTTTAGTGTTCTTTTTGAAATTAGTGATTCCGTTAGTTGGATATTTGTTCAGTTTGTTCTTAGTAGGAATTTAGGTATATGTATAAGCATATTTGTTGCAAATTAGTATACAGAATTATTTTTATTTTGTTTTGTTTTTAATGTTACTATTTAAGTCTTTGAAATATTTTTATTTACCAATACATTCCTGACAGTGTGTACACACATATATATAAAGACACTCCATTTTGTTTTTACAGGACAGGACAAACTGTACTCTTTCATTATTCTGCTATTAACAGTAAAAAACTAATCATTGGGCCTTATAGTTATGTTACATTCTACGATGTTATAAATTTTAAATGATATGCTGTAATCACTCTCAGGTTTAACGTTGATTATAAAATAAGCGGAGATATGCTGTGTACTGGGATTACAAATGGTTTATTAATTAATAATACAAAATTAGTACAACTTAATTGAAAGAGCTCGGGCAAATTTTATAATTTATGCCGGATAACTGGTTGTAATGTATTTTCTAGTTATTATTGATTGTGATTCAATGAAACAAATAAAGTACTTTAATATTAAACAATTTTTATTCAATTTGTGTCTGCCAGAGGAGTAGACAACCGTCCTCTACAAAGGTTCCTGCAAAAGACCCTATAATGAAAAAAAAACATTCTCCTTCCTCCCTCCTACAACAATGCTTCTCTCTCCTCAACCTTTTTAATCATCTCTTCTACATTTGAGTTTGCCTAAACTTAAGCATAATATATGGTTTCATAATATCATGGTAAATAATCTTATATTAATGTTTGAAATGGATAATGAATATAACGGGCTATGTGTGTTTTTTCTTTCTTGGTGCTATCAGGAGCTGATGGTTTATGAAATGATCCCTGATATAATGTACCTGGTGCTTCTGATTTAAGCCGAATTTTGGTATCATTACAACTCTGACTCTCTCTTGTATTATGCTAGGCAGTATTTTTATTTAATCCAATACAATTATTTTTATATAATAAAGTACAATACATTTTATTTTCCGTCAGTGAACCTCTTTTGTAGAACTTTTGACGCGTTTCGAGATATTTATCTCATCCTCAGAAAATCTCTCTATGCACGGAGGTCGTCAAAATGTTAATTACACAAACACATAACACACAACACATTTAAAAAACACAGTATGTAAATGCGCATCTTATGACTCCTTGATATCAACGATATACATCCGGGAGTCGTAAAATGCACGTCTATATACTGTGTTTTTTTTTTAACGTGTTGTGTGTTACATGTTTGTGTCTGTGTAATTAACGTTTTGACGACCTCCATGTGTAGAGAGATTTTCTGAGGATGAGATAAATATCTCGAAAGCGTCAAAAGTTCTACAAAAGAGCTAGTATTACTATATCATCAAATAGCTCCCCCTAACTCGCTTCGCTCTTCGACCTCTGGACCCTGGTGACCTGGAATGTGACGCATGCGCAGTAGGAATAGAGTTTTTAAAAGGACAGAGGCACTTGGATCGTGCTAGGTTAGTAGGGATAGCGGTGAACTGTAACCTGACATATGTCGCGATTTGGACGTTATTGAATTTTGTTGAAACGAACTCAGATAAGAGGTGTTCATCTGTAATTTTGATATAGGAACTTAGTTTGCATGACTACTTTTACTGTTTCAAATATATCTGTTCAGTTAACAAGATGGTATAACAACAATGTCCATTGTTTTTCAGAGAACATGAGTGGTTATTCGGTGTACCAGAAGGCCGTAGTACTCTGGTCAAGAGTTCAGGATTTGATCGTCTGGCCATTGTTCACCTTCATAGAGATCATGAGTATAACAGTTTAAAAGAAGTTCAAGAAGAAATAGCAGATGCTGTCGTAAGACTTTCACCGCCTGCGAGGAATGATGGTAAAACTCCTGTAAGTTAGTTACGCTAAGATGTTTCTTTAACAATGTTAATAGTCCTTTCACAATGTGAATGTTCATGTAATCAAACTTGATGTTATGACTATTTCTTCGCGTAGATTCATAGTTCTATTAATGTATTGAAGAAGTGTTTATAAATGTAAAAGATATATCAACACTCAATCGTATTCATAGAACTTTTAAATAAACCTCAGAAATTTGTATAAAGAAATACATATTATCACTCATTATACTTAGAAAATATAACAAACTAAGAAATTTAGAATCGGTCAATTATTTTTCACAATCAAATGTTTTCTTTTAGGTTAGGTTAACAAAATAAAAATAAACACAGACAAAAAAGGCTTACGATATTGTAATTCAAACATCTGTTGTTACATATTACAAATAAAACAGCTGATTTGAATCATGAGCTTAACACAATTTTAGGTTAGGCCTGTAATGAAAAACACACATTTTTTTAAAAGAATTTAGATTTATTACCAAAGCAATCAAATTGGCAAATTTAGAATCGGGTAATTATTTTTCACAGCCAACAGTTTTTTTAGGTTAGGTAATAGAGAACACAAAAAATGAAAAAGGCTTAGTATATCATAATTCAAACACCTATCACTATTGTGACCAATTTGAAATACTGCTTTATCGTATTAAATTTTGTTCATATTTTATATCTTGAAAATTGCCTCTCTTTTAAATAAAAATAAAAATCACTGCCCTAATCAATCGTCGTTCCCGTGAAAATAGCATAGTATAAAATAATCTGTTTGCATTTACTTTGCCGCAGGGGTTGGTGAGCGAAGCTAGCAGGGGCGCAGCCCTCTAGTAATGATGGTATAAAATATCCACTAGCAGAAACTTACTTAAATTATGACATATTTTGCTGGTATTCAAATTTTAAATTATAATACAGAAGCACTTAGATTGATGACCTAAACCACCACTAGAATCCATAGTAGAACCTGAGTTTTGAGTAGTACAGAGGCACTTGGATTGGGATAGAGTGGTTGAGAAGCAGTGACCTAGATCAGGACGCATGTATAGTAGGAGGGCCAGAGTTTTTGCATGAATTATAAGAATTTTGTTATTTAATAGAGAGATTCTGTAGCTATCAAATGTCTGACAAATTCCCTTGATGTACTGTTTCTAGATAAGGATTCCGTTGGGAAACAACTTATGAAAGTTCGCGGCTTTGTACTAACCTGACATGAAAGACATTTGTCACTTTTTTTATGCTGAGTAAAGCAATACATTTCTCATCAAAAAAAGTTAACTTATATTAAAAAAAGTTCCGACAAGGAATAATCAAATGGTGTTTTACATTAAAAAAAGATAATACTACTGTAAACTAGCATACTAGCTATCATACTACTACCAAAGTGAGTTAGTTGAAGCACGATGTTTGTGGCAATGCTAATAGCACACTGCACGCTGTTTTTCTCTCCCCCTTCAGTGACGTAGGCCACAGCTCTAGATATTGCGCGCTCAGTGTAAGCCTATATGGGTTTATAAACATGGTAAATGATCTTATATTAATGTTTGAAATGGAATATAAAGACAATGGCTTATATGAGTTTCTATTTTACTTGTTGCTGTCAGGTACTGATGGTTCATGCAATGATCCCTGGTGGTTATACAAGCCGAATTGTGATATCATTACAACCTACTTATTTCTTATGTTACAGATCATACCATTCTTATCAGTAGGATCTGACTTGGGTAATTGTAAAGAAATTGCAAGAGGAGAGAGCAAAGTCTCTGGTGGATATGTCGTTGAAGAAGTAGAAGATAGCAATAAAAACGTTCTTCGGAGGCTAATCTTTTTGTCTAATCAGAACTGTATCCAGTCGGAAGCAAAGTTGAAGACAAGTAAGTAATGTTTTTTTTACTTGTTGGCATTGACAAATGGAATTCACGCTTGTAGATTAAATGTAATGGTGCAAGTTAGCCTAGTTAAATTAGACACAAATTTTGTTACTATTACAAAACTACTACTAGTACTTATTTGGTAGTTGGTTTTAAATGGTGGTTTTTTTGGCCTATTGGTAGAAAAGTACTGACTCCCTACTTCTTAAGGACGTCCCTCACCCCTCTTTTAAAAATCATGGTAAAACAAATTCAAATTTTTCTAACCTCTTATTAGATACTTGGCCATACTTTTAATACCATTGATAATGTTAAAGTCATACTTATTGAACAAAAAAGTAGAAAATAAAATAGTTTGGAAATTTTAGAAATAAACGGATCTTTTCTCAATTGCCATACTTCTAACCTAAATAAACAGGTACATAATCCATCCCCTTTGTTGAAACCAATTGTATTTACACAACTTGTCAGTGCATTGTCCTCTCAGGTACTCCAAGGTCAGCCAATTCCCTTGATATTCCACCCCATCCTCATAACATAGATGTTGGTCTTAGTTATTTGTGTGTATTTTAGTTTTTAGTTGCCTGATGATGTGTAACGACGAAATAGCTGTAACAAACAGATTGCTGTTTTTGTGAAATTTTAATTAAGTTTTAATTTTTACCTTACTATGGAATTTCACCAAGTACCAACTGCAGTCACACTTAATATTTATAAGTGCCGCGTACATGAATTTATAACCGTTCCCGACAAGTATGTTTATGAGGTGGGATCACTGTCTCATTATTTAATAGATATACCTCATAATATGTACACAACCGAAACCATTGGGAAAAAGGCGGTTTTGGATAACAATATCTTATGTTTTATAGTTTGACCTTAAATCATTAAAAATATCCAATATCAACAAAATCAAAATTAAAATAATTATACAAAGTCATTCAGAGATTAGTTTTTGATTAAAAGAACTAAATTCGGCTGCCACAATTTGAAAGTCTCACCATTTTTAATTCTTTTAACTGTTTCTGATATTTTGTTAATTGTCATCATGGCCCGTTTCTGTTTTGTTGACACGACACAACAGAGCTAATAAAACCCAATTCATACCATATGTAGACTTATATGTACCATAACACAGGAGTGCAGTCAGTGAGCCAGGGAAGCGTGGTTTAGGTTTTATGGGCTTGCAATAGGCGACCAATTGTATTTCAGCAATTGTCGTTACACTTCAAATAGTCCAATGACCGCTCAGCATTACATCTGGGGTTTACATGCGTTAAATAAGCTATTACAATATAGTCGTATCACATTACAAATCTATACCATCTTAAGTACAGTCATATTATATACAAATTATATACTATATACCACACCTGGCTCATGGACTGCTTCGTTCCGATTACAGCAAAAAATTTGCTTCGCAAGTTTGCACCTTGCGGCCTCGGATAATGGACTGCTTCGATTTGCAGGTTTGCATCCTGGCTGTCGGCCTTGATTCAGATGATGCCACAACGGTAAATCCCTCATGTGGATTTTAACTGGATACTTTTATATTTTGATCGATTTTAGGGGAATCAGACAAGCTATAAGAAAGTGTAAAAAAACAAAATGTGCAGAATAATCTCATATATTTATTTTTTTTAAATATAACCCAAAAAACGTGCTTTCGGTTATTGGATTTTTTTACCTAACAATTCATCCAAACGACTTAAAACGTTGGTTGTATGTACCAAATTTGGACCAAATCGGATGTGGACCGTTAGAGTGCGAACACATTTATGTAAACATTTTAATGAAACCCCAAAACGTGTTCTGAGGACCATGATCGGTGCTCACTGACCACTCCCGGCTATAAGAGTCACTACAATAGCTCATCTTTCCTATGGAAATTTACTGCACTGTTTATTAAAATAGTTTTTGTGTGTCTAGAAAAAAATATTTTTATTCTAAAAATTGGTGGTGGAGTATTTTGGTTAATGTAGCTTCTCCCATGTAAATCATCTATTTATAATGTTACAGTCAAATCAAGAGGGAAGGCAGCAACAGTTGTAGACTACAGCTATCTAGCTTGTGATCATCATTTATACATGACACTGGGAGTTAGTATGGTAGCTAAGTGTAATGATGTATTTGATATGCTTATCATAGGACTAGGAGGAGGAGCTCTCTCTATGTACTTACACACGTGTTTTAAACAGGTAAGCACCCTAAAACACAGACCGCAATGATTTTCCATAGTGTTAGACTTCTGAAGGCTTTGTATGTTGGTAAAATAAGGAAATTGTGATTTCAAAACCTGTAAAAATGTGTTAATACATTTTTACATAATTAAACCTTTTTTAAAAGGAGTTGTCCTTGATTTCTTTCAATTGTGGAGGTATAAAACAAAACCATATAGTCTTTAAGAACAATTTCAGGGTTATCACAACATTTTAAGTTTCAAAACAACGTCCAAGACAATTTAGTTAGGTGTGTAGGTTTTAACTTTTCTACGCAAAGTGAAGAAGCCCCTACAGTGCCTGCATACATGTATTATTTCACCTCAAAAATGTATACTCGCCTTTCGGCTGTAGTTTATATATTTCAGTGACACATTCAATTGAGATACATACGAATATTTATCAACTGGAAAGTATTTGGTTTAATTTTCTACTAAAGGGATCTGCCTCCTGCTCTCTTTGCTCAACATCCAGTGAAGCATGTTTAGGTTTTGGTAATGTGTGAATAATCACATGAGCTTAGACAACTTTAAAATGACAATAACGATTTTAATATCTCAGTGTAGGGTACTGGCAAGATTAAACATTATATTTAAAAAGGTATTTTATAAATAACGCTTGAATCTATATATATAAAAGCCAAAACCCACTGAATCATTGATCACGGTTTCTCAAAAACTACAGAACGGATTGGAACGAAATTTGGTATGTAGCTTCCTCTAGGGCCGTAGGTGCTGGCTAAGAAAGGGTTTCTAAAAACTCGAAATCTTAGGGGGGTTTGGGAGGGGGTTCAAAGTTACTAAATCACGATTTCTCCAAAACTATCAAACGGGTTGGAATGAAATTTGGTATGTAGCTTCCTCTAGGGCCATAGATGCTCGTTAAGAAAGGGTTTTAAAAAATTCAAAATTTTAGGAGGGTTGGGGGGGGGGTTAAAGTTATTAAAAATCCCCATAAGAAGTACAGTAGAGTCTTGATAATCCAAGATTCCGTGTAATTCGAGCCACACATTCTTGCTGCTTGAGACATTCTTGCTGCTTGAAGGATACCAATCTTTAAATTTTTGTTTTCCAATGAATCTGAGAAGAGCGTTTGTACAATAAGTTGCCGGTATAAATGCTTAACATTTTTTATAATGCCCTGATCCATTGGCTGTACAACTAAACTCATGTTCGGGGGGGGGGGGGGGGGGGGGGATAACCATAACGTTGTTCATATAAGTGGGATAGAATTATGCGCAGTACAAGTGTCACGAAACAATATGATTAATCTGTTCTGTTTACAAAAGGTTTTGTTGAGAATTAACAACAGGCAGAGATTGGGCAGAACATCAATGACAAACTACAGTATCGGTATCTAGAGAATTCTCGGAAGTCAAAATTTTGGGTACCGCGTCTAAAGTTACAGTCCGTGTACAAACAAGTAAATCCTGTCCCCTATGTCCAGCCCCCTTTACCTATTTATCCAGCGATCCCTTTCACAGCACAAGATTTATTTTTAGTGTTGAAAAAAACTTCGAATTAACGGTAATTTCGAATTAAACACGTGCTTCGAATTATCCAAGTTCTACTGTACAATCAACTCCCGATTATCCGGGATAATTACCGGCAAGACACTCACGGATAATGTGAAATCCCGGATAAAGCAATTCGATATAGTATAGGGCACAAATACAGGGTATTATGCAAGAATTATAAACATAATGGATAATATACTGTACCTTTAATCACTCCTAAAACGTATAAAAAACTACAAACACTGCATTATTTAGATTGAAATAGCAGTACAGCAATATATTATTTACAATGTTCAAACACGATTAAACGTCAGAGTTTTTTGTTTATTCGCGTTTGCTTCCTTTTTCAAAATTGTGGATCTTATTTTTCGTAACACGAGCTTGTCACATAATAACGCATCACCTTGACCGTCTAAATAGTCAAGAAAGCCTTCGACGTAACTCAAAGCTGTGCCGTGTGTCACTTTCGGCTAGAGATGTTATGTCAATAACACAACTGCTACTTAGTAACTGCTACTCGTGATTGCAGTAGCATCAGTTTCGTGTTAGTCGTTATTCGTTTGCTACAAGGCTGCCCGCCCTCCTGTCACCCGCATTTTTTCAATTTTTTCACTTCTCGCCCCACCACCTCTCTTGTCTCTCGGCCCGGTTGACGATCCCGGTTGAGCCGCAACCTGTATAAACCGATCCCGTTTAGTCGGGAGCTGACTGTATATACAAAAATAACAAAACAAACTTTTCCCGGCACTGCCGTATCCCCCTGGCGTGACATCGCAACTCGTAAACGTTGTAATGTAGTTAAACAAAAAACTATTTATGATTTCTTTAATAAGTAAGTTTCTATTTTTTACTGTGTATAAAATAACTTTTTTACCTCAGTGTTCAATACAAAATAGTGTATATTTAATAAAACTTAAATTTTTTCGGAGATACGAGGACTATAAATAGTAGTTTTATCTTAACCTCTACACATTCCGTGTATTTCGAGTTTTTCACAATCCGAGCTACTCTCAGTCCCATTCAACTCTAAATATCGGGGCTCTACTTTACATAGTATAATATATTTATTGATATATATTTTTTGATAATATACATTTAATTTTGATTGGGCTATCCGTGCAAAGCCGGGTCGGGCCAGCTAGTGTTCAATAAAAGTTACAATATTCAATTGAAATTATAGTGTCATTTTCA